>CAUYON010131298.1:0-14562 GCA_963573935.1 Arctocebus calabarensis | reverse complement strand
AATCATAGCTGTGTACAATAATTCAATCATGGGGTACAGTGTGCGGGCTTCACATACAATCTGAGATATTTTTATCAACCTGATTGACATAACATTCATGAGATTTTCTCATTTACTATGTGCAAACATTTTTGATCTGTATTTAGAAGTTTTCTCCTGACCCTTCAAATGTGCACCACAAGTGTGATCTCACCCTTTGTCCTATCTCCCCCCACCTTTTCCCTCCCCTTCTCTCCCTCTCCCCTTTCCCCGTCTTCTGTGCAATAATTGGGTTGTAGCCTTCACTTGAAGGATATAAATTTGCTTCATATTTGGGGTGTATACATTGGATACTTTTTCTTCCATTCTAGAGATACTTTCTAAGAAGAACATGTTCTAGCTCCATCCATGTAAATATGAAAGAAGAAAAGTCACCCTCTTTAAGGCTGCATAATATTCCATGGTATACATGTACCACAGTCAGTTTATTAATCCATTTGTGGATCGATGGGCTCTTGGGCTTCTTCCATGACTTAGCAATTATGAATTGGGGTAAACAATCTGGTACAGATATCTGTGTTGTAATGTGCTTTTTGGTCATTTGGGTATATACCAAGTAAAGGAATTATAAGGTCAAATGGCAAGTCTATTTTTAGGTCTCTGAGTATTCTCCAAACGTCTTTCCAAAATGGATGTATTAGTTTGCATTCCCACCAGCAATGTAGAAGTGTGCAGGGAACACTCTTGAAAGCATCGGCCTGGGCGAATACTTCATGAGGAGGACCCCCAAAGCAATGGAAGCAGTATCAAAAATACACTACTGGGATCTGATGAAACTAAGAAGCTTTTGCACCACCCAGATCACAGTAAGTATCACTAGCAGACAGCCCTCAGAATGGGAAAGAATATTTGCAAGTTATGCCTCCAACAAAGGCTTAGTAACCAGAATACAAAGAGAACTCCAATGTATTTGCAAGAAAAGAACAAGAGATCCCATCTCAGGATGTGCAAAAGATCTGAAAAGAAACTTCTCTAAAGAAGAAGGCACATGGCCTTCAGACACATGAAGAAATGCTCATTATTCTTAATCATCAGAGAAATGCAAATCAAAACTACTTTGAGATATCATCTAACACCAGTAAGATTAACCCACATGATGAAATCTCAAAACCAGAGATGTTGGTATGGATGTGGAGAAAAGGGAACACTTCTACATTGCTGGTGGGAATGCAAACTAATACATCCGTTTTGGAAAGACATTTGGAGAATACTCAGAGACCTAAAAATAGACTTGCCATTTGATCCTATAATTCCTTTACTTGGTATATACCCAGATGGCCTAAAATCACAGAACAACAAAGATATCTGTACCAGATTGTTTATTGCAGCCCAATTCATAATTGCTAAGTCATGGAAGAAGCCCAAGAGCCCATAGATCCATGAATGGATTAATAAACTGTGGTACACATATACCATGGAATATTATGCAGCCTTAAAGAAAGATGGTGACTTTTCTTCTTTCATATTTACATGGATGGAGCTGGAACATGTTCTTCTTAGCAAAGTATCTCTAGAATGGAAGAAAAAGTATCCAATGTATACACCCCTAATATGAAGCAAATTTGTGTCTTTCAAGTGAAGGCTACAACCCAATTATTGCACAGAAGATGGGGGAAAGGGGAGAGGGAGGGGAGGAGAGGGTGGGGGGAGATAAAGGGTGAGATCACACTTGTGGTGCACATTTGAAGGGTCAGGAGAAAACTTCTAAATACAGATCAAAAATGTTTTCACATAGTAAATGAGAAAATCTCATGAATGTTGTCAATCAGGTTGATAAAAATATCTCAGATTGTATGTGAAGCCTGCACACTGTACCCCGTGATTGAATTATTGTACACAGGTATGATTCAAAAAAAAGAAAAAAAGGAAAATAAATAAATAAATAAATAAAGTGCTCATTGAATTGACCTTGATTTGAAAGATGAAACCACATCTGGCTGTGCTGGCAGATGAAAGGAACTTATCTACAATTTCCTAGGTCACTCAATAAATTCACTTAATTCTCATTAAAAAAAAATGCAAACAGGAAAAAAATAAGATTTGAACATATTGAGGAATAAAACTACTAAACAGACCAAGTTTTCCAAAATTTATTTTTAATTTTAGTGCAACTTAATACTCATTTTAAGAATTCTGGGTGAGATTGTCAAAGAAATTCTAAAATTCACCTGAAAGAACAAATGAATACTAATTACTAAAAAATTTCAAAAAGGGGAGGGATTATTGTTTTATCACATATAAATGTTTCCTATGACGTCTCAATAATGGAAATGAAATGATGAACAAGGGTCAAGCCATACATTATTGGAGCTCTAAAACAATACCTAACAAAGAGCTCTAAAACAATACTGTCAAGGAGTTGTTAGAAATAATTTAAGCATGATTATGATAATAGTTCACTTGACAAACAATAATTTTAGATATCCATCCTATAGAACAAAGTTAATTTCAGGTGAAATAAAGACCTAAGTGGTTAAAACAAAAATACAAAACCCCAGGCAGCACCTGTGGCTCAAGGGTAGGGCATTGGCCCCATGTACCAGAGGTGGTGAGTTCAAGCCCAGCCTTGGCCAAAAACTACAACAACAAAATCCAAACCCCCAAACCAAATGAACCCATGAAACCATATAAACCGAAGGAGTATGAATGAATATTTATCTGATTGTGGATGAGAATGAAACTTTAGACAAATATAAAAGATTTTTCAAGGCAAAAATGGAAATAAATCTTGTTAGTTAACAATGGAAAATATTGTTTAAAAATCCTAAACAAAAGTAAAAGGCAGGCGACTAACAAAATATTCATTGAAAATACAATGAAGGTCAGCTTGCTACGAGCATATACAATCAATTTTAGGGGAAAACACCCCAGAATCTGCTGCCCTGCTAACAATAAAATATATGGACATACAGTAGCATTATAAATATTAAACAAACAAAACCCAAAATGAATATAAATATTAATCAATACATGCCAACTAAAATTAAAGTTTTCCTACCAAAAACAGGCTGAAAATTAGATTTTTGACTCAGTAAACAAATAAACTAACATTATCTTCTTGTAGACTGATTTGGCAACAATTAATAAAAAGTTTTTTAAAAATATGCACTTATTGACCAGATATTCTTTCTTTGTGAATGCTGAATAAAGATACTTCTACCAAATTCCATGCTGCTCTTCTAGTTCCAAGGTTCTATAACCACTTTATAATAAAATCTTTCTTCTTGGCCTGTTATCCCTAACCCTTTGATAGCTGGTCCACATATCTGTTGCTTTGTACAAATATTCTAAAATTTAGTGGTTAGAACAAAACTCATTTTATTATATCTTATAATTGTGTAGGTTATGAATTTGAACAGAGCTTGCCTAGATGTTTCCATTATGCCATGAGGTATCACCAAGTCATTTTTTGATATTTCACTGGAAAATAGGCATGTCTGAAGGACCCAGGATAGCGTCCTTTTCATGCCTGATCCCTTGGCTGGAATGGCTAGAAGGCTGGACTCAGTTGTCAAGTGAAGAACCTACATGTAGTTTCTGAAGCATGGCTATAAGATCTAGAAGCACTTCAAAATAAGGTAAACAAGCATTTCTCCTATGGAAGAGTTAAGAAGGAACTTTGTGGAAGAGTAGGGTAGGTGTATGTGGGTGAGCACATCGCATGATTGGGCTAGTATAGCAGAAAATGTTTTGTTTTTCCTCAGTGGTCAGCAGATTCTCAAAATTAAGGGAGGGTGTGCTACACCTCATTGCTTAAACTCAAGGGTGAGCCAAATCTCAAGGGTCCTTGGGGAGGAGAAAAGGCCGACTAATTCTTGGCTAAGTAAGCCAATGGGTAAGTAATGGGAAAAATATATATATTAATCATCTCACACCACACACAAAAATTAACTCAATATTCAAAAAGGTTTATAATTAAAATCTACATCTATAAAGCCCGAGAAGAAAACACAACAGAAAATCTCTATGGCTGTGGGGTAGGTAAGTTTGTTTATGACAGAAAAAAAAAAAATGAACCATGAAAAAAATGGTAAATAGACTTCATCAAAACCAAAAATTTTGGCTCTTTGAAAGACCTTGTTAAGAAAATGAAAAGGCAAAGCCAAAGATAGAGACTAGCCAAGCTGACACATAAGTTAATCATCAGAGCAAGTAAGTAGAAAATAAAATGTAATAACTGATAAATTCTAATATTAGAATTATCACTTATAGATTATAAAACAACTATACTTATATGTTCAAGGAGATTAAAAACCAAGCGTAACAATTTTAGTAGGGAATTGAAAACTATAATAAAAATACCTTAAGTAAAAAAAAAAAACAAAATAGAAATTGTAGAATTGAAAACATATAATCTACATTAGAAATTTAATGAATGAGTTTCCAGCACATTGAACCAGTTGAAGAGTAATTTGTGACCTGAAAAATAGGTCATAACCATAAAGCATAAATTAAAAAATATTAAAAATTTTAGAAATTATAGTAGTGAAGTCCAAAATATATTTAACGGAAGTCTCAGAAAGAGAAGTGTGGGATAATAGAATGAAGCAACATTTGATGAGATGTTGGCTGAGAATATTCTAAACTTGATAAAAAAAATGAATAAACAAAACAAATTGCCATTAACCAAAGATCCTAGAATGCAAATAATCCAAAGTATGATAAATAAAAGAAATACATAACTAAAACCATCTCAGTAAAATTTTGGAATACCAAAGAAAAAATATTAAAATCAGAAGGGTTATCTTTGAAGAGAAAGCCACTAAACTGACATTTGACTTTTCAAAGGTAATATTTAAAGAAAAAAGCAATAGAATAATGACTTCAATATACTGAAATAAAGTAACTACTAGTGTAGAAAACTATACCTGGTGCAAATATCTCATATTCACAATAGAATACTATTCATCCACAAAAAGAAAGAAATAATGTTATTTGAAACAACATGGTTAAAACTCAAGGATATAAAGTGAAATAAGTCAGGCACAAGAAAACAAATAATACTGAGTGATGTCACTCTTATATGGAATCTAAAAGAATTGACCTCATGTAAGTAGAACGTGAAATGGTGGTTACCAGGCACTGGAGTGGTAATCCTAAAGGGGATTGATAGCATGTTGTTCAAAGGTTATAAAATTTCACTTTGATAAGAAAAATAAATTCAAAATATTTTTTAATTAAAAACATGTATTTTAAAATTTCAAATATTAAAGGAGTATAAATATTTTTGGTTACATGTACAGCTTTTTGAATGTTTCAGTCATGGCTATAAGTGTGCTCTGCCCACATAGTGTTCATTGTATACATTAGATAGTCTTTTGCCCCTCTATCTCCCCTGCATGATTTCCACTAAAATTTATATTCTTCTGAGCACATATGTTCTCATTAGTTCCAGTTTACTAGTGAATATATGTGGCATTTCTCTTAAGATTCTTAGGATTCTTCACTGAAAGTAATAATCTCCATTTACTTCCAAATTGCTGCAAAACGCTTTAATTCATCATTTTTTATGGTTGAGTAGTACTCCATGGTATACATATAGCACATTTTGTTAATCCACTCATGAATTGATGGGCACTTCAGTTGATTCCACATCTTTGCAATTGTGAATTGTGCTTCAATAAACATTTCAGTGCAGGTATCTTTTTGATAAAATGACTTTTTTCCTTTGAGTAGATACCCTGTAGTGGGACTGCTGGATCAAATGTAGGTCTACTTTTAGTTCTTTGAGGAATCACCATAATGTTTTTCATAGATGTTGTACTAATTTGCAGTCCAATTAACCATGAATAAGCATTCATTTTTCTCTGTTTCCATGCCAACATCTGTCATTTTTTAACTTTTTAAGAAAAGTCACTCTAAGAGGAGTAAGATGATACTTCAAGGTGGTTTCGATTTGTGTTTCTCTAATGATTAGTAACACTGAGCATTTTTTCAGATTTTTATTTGCTATTTGTCTATCTTTTGAAAAGCTTCTGTTCAAGTCTTTTGTCCACTTTTTAATGTTTTTTTTCTTGTTAATTTGCTTGAGTTATTTGTAGATTTTGGATATTAGCCCTTTATTGGATGAATAGTTTGCAAATATTTTCTTCCAATCTGTAGGTTGTCTATTTGATCTGTTGATTATTTGTTTAGCTGTGAAGCTGTTAATTTAATCAACTTACATTATTTGTTTTTCTTGTTGTGATTGCCATGGGTCTTAGTCAACAGTTATTTGCCTAGGAAAATATCTAGAAGAGTTTTTCCTATATTTTCGTCTAGAATTTTTAAAATTTCATGTTTTATGTTTAAGACTTTTATTTATTATTTATTTGTTCATTCATTTATTTATTTATTTTTGCAGGTTTTTTTGGCCAGGGCTGGGTTTGAACCCGCCACCTCAGGCATATGGGGCCAAGCGTCCTACTCCTTTGAGCCACATGTGCTGCCTCATGTTTAAGACTTTTATACATCTTGAATTAATTCTTATGAGGGGTGAGAGAGAGGGATGTTGGTCTCACCTCTACAGAGACTCTCTGGCTCTATTAAATTGTTCCTTTATTGTTGCTGCTTACTTAAGCCTTCTTTTTATTGTAATTTTTTGCTTTTTAAAATTTATGAAAAGGGAAGATATCTGGCATTCTATTTTGTCTTTTAAGCATTCTTAAATAAGAGACGGTATTTACTTCAACGTTATACATTAAATACCTAAGAGTCACAAAAATGTAAGAAATTTTCTAGTGATCTTTTATCTGTGAAAAGTGACAGAAATTTCAGAGAAGTTAAAAAGTATACAATTTGATAATAAGGATTATCTGGATTTCTGTTGTTTATTTGTCTTACAAGGTGAATACATTTTGTAACCTTCTAGTAATTCAGGTTAATCTAGCCCCAAATCTTGCCAGGTCACATTATAAACCTGGAGGTTTTTAGAGAACTCCAAATAGTTTAAGATTCTGTGAATTTGGGAACTCAATATTTAAGAATTAGAATTTTAACTTACCATTACTGAGGGTGGATAAACACCTTCATTTTCTTATTTGTAATATGGATAGATTTGATCTGATTATTATCATCGTAACTTTTGAGAAATTTGTTTTTGTGTTAAGACATTTATACTCTACACTTAGTAAATTTCACATATACCCTTGTAAGATGCCCCGTAGGTTTTTTAGTCCATGATTGCATTAATGTACACAGCTATGATTTAATAACAAAAAATAAAAAAATTTGTTTTTGTTTCACTAAACACAAAATCTTTCTTTTTATCCTTCAGAATATTGTGACTTATCTTTATGTGGACCACACCCCTCCATCACCAATGATTAAATCATCTCTGAAGCTCTGTTGAACACTAGGCTGAGCATACCACCTTCTCTTATTTTATCAACTCTACAAATATATGAAATTTCAGCTATGAAAAAATGTAATATATTTCAATTCCTAAGGCTGAAGAAGACATTTAGCTGTATGTTTTTATTGGAGAAATACACCTATTATTTATATTCAGTCAGAATAATACACAGTGTCTTTTGAGATTTCTTGGTAAATGGGGCTCTTTTTGGATTTTCCCAACCAAGAAAGGCATGATACTAACTGTGTTGGTATAGGCAGTATGGTTGCCTCTGAAGCAGTTTTGTTGGTATTGCAGAGATCCTAGGCTTCTCATCATGTAATTTTTTTTTTTTTGCAGTTTTTGGCCAGGACTGGGTTTGAACCCACCTCCTCTGGTGTATGGGGCCGGTGCCCAACTCCTTTGAGCCACAGGCACCGCCCTCGTCATGTGTCTTTCATTCAACTTATCAGCAGAATAGACTTCTTGTCTTATCTGCAAAATGCTGAAAGATTGAATCCTCATGTCAATAATTTCTGGTTGCTTAGAAACAATTCTGTATTTGCTACTGTGAGGAAATTTAGGTCAGCAGTGAATTAATGTTTAAAAATTAGAGAAATATAGCCAATTATGGATTTTAAATTGCTCATTGAAAATTAGAACTATTACACTGATTCTCCATTTTTGTTTCATGGATGAAAGACAAATTGAAAAGCAGCATTTCAAAGATAATCTCTGAAAATGAACAGTGTCATTTTGTAGCAAGAATGCTTCGTCTGTCAAAAAAAAAAAAAAAAAAAAGACCCATCCTTCTTATGACCTGCAGTCAAATACTTCTTTTTCCACCTCGCACAGTAGCATATAGCAATGAGGAGACATAAGGAGTAAAATGAATTGTGTCTCTGTGAGGTAGCCTAATTCAAAGAGAATATAGATGATATTTAATATCCTTTAGTCTGGTAAGAATAGCAGTAATAGCCATTTGAAACAGCTCATGGAAATTTATTTCAAGTGATGAATTTTGGAGGGAGATAAGGGGGGGAGAAGATTCTCAAGTTCTTTGCATATTCAATTCAGGAATTAAGGTTCCACAGTACAGGATGTTAGTATGTTGATTGAGTACTGTGTCAGTCCTAGGGCGAAATTAATTTGGCATGTTCAAGGTTAAGACTACTCTTTCTCCCTTTTCAGAAAACAAGACAGGGAAAGTAGAAGGAAAAGAGTTGACAAAAGCCCTAATTCATTTGCCCTGACCCAGAAAATAAAGATATATGTATCTACGTGAGTCAAGCATTAGTTTTATTATCATTCTTTTGAGCTTTGCTTCTGTGTTAAAACAAGGTTAATCTGAAAGTTTACAGCAAGGTTAATCTGAAAGTTTACCAATGTATCATGTCCTACTTACGAACCTTAAATAAAAATGTGAAACTGAGGATAGAGAAAAACTTTTCAAAAGTTGGTTCAAATATCCTCTAGTCAGAAAACTTTATTTAAAAGCAGTTATTATTATTTTTTTTTGAGACAGAGTCTCACTGTGTTGTTCTTAGTAGAGCGCCGCGGTGTCACAGCTCATAATAACCTCAAACCTTAAGTGGGCTTACATGATTCTTTTGCCTCAGACACCCAAGTAGCTGGGACTATAGGTGCCTGCCACAATGCCCACCTATTTTTTGTTGCTGTTACCATTTGGTGGTTTGAACCTGCCACCCTCAGTGTATGTGGCTGGTGCTGTAACCACTGTGCTATGGATGCTGAGCCATAAAAGCTTTAATTTTTTTTTGGTGAAATAGAGACTAGTATGCTTTTAGGGTACCTAAAGTGTTCTATCTGCTTCAACTCTGCAGATATTCTAGTAGTGTCTTCTAATGGCTGTGATAATCACAGTTACATCTCATCCCACACAAGAGGAAATCATTATAAAATAATTGATTATCTCAAATGCAGTCAAGACAAAATGATTAACTATGAATCAAGAATCTTCATGATTAGATGAGATCAAAGGAACAAAGTGATTGCAGCTTCCATTTGAAGCTGTGGGAATTAATTCTAGAAAAGGATGGAGAGCTACTTCTTTTATGTTTACAAGGATGGAGCTGGAACATATTTTTCTTAGCAAAGTATCTCAAGAATGGAAGAAAAAGTATCCAATGTACTCCGCTACCATGAAACCCATTTATAAACACCCAAACTTCCATATAAATGCTATATAATCCAACTACAGCCCCAAATGAATGGGAAATAGGAGGAGGTGGGAAGAGAAGGGGGGAAGATGGGTAGATGGAGGGTAATTGGTGGGACCACACCTATAGTACATTTTACAAGGGTACCTGTTAAATCTACTGAGTGTAGAATATAAATGTCTTAACACAATAACAGAAAATGTGGTGAACGTTATGTTAATGAGATTCATGAAAGTATTTCAAATTGTATATAAAACCAGCATATTGTACACCATAATTGCATTAATGTACACAGCTATGATTTAATAAAAAGAAATAAAAAAGGCAATAAGTTATATCCATTTAAAAAAAATCACAGCAACCCAGGATTGGTTCTTGAAGCACCCTTTGGGCAGAGTTGGCTTTGTACAAAACTAGAAAAGATACTTTTTTGTTTTTGTCTGAACAAATGTTTCTCAGACTTTGATATGCATCAGAATTGTCTGCTGGTAGGTCCTGTGAAAAAGGATGACCATGTGCTGATTTCCAGAGTTTCTTATTCAGCATATCTGGAATAAGAAGTCCCTAGTTTATGATGTTACTGCTAATCTAGGAACCCCAATTTGAGAACTACTGCCCAAAAAACATGCAGCCCTAAAAGAAAAAAGAAATCATAATTTTATATATCCAAAACTATTCCATATTTTTTTTTTTTTTGAGACAGAGCCTCAAGCTGTCACCCTGGATAGAGTGCTGTGGCATCACAGCTCACAACAACGTCCAATTCCTGGGCTCAAGCGAATCTCTTGCCTCTGCCTCCCAAGTAGCTGGGACTACAGGCGCCCACCACAACGCCTGCCATTTTTGGTTGCAGCCTTCATTGTTGTTTTGGCGGGTCTGGGCTGGATTCGAACCCGCCAGCTCAGGTGTACGTGGCTGGCGCCTTAGCCCGCTGAGCCACAGGTGCCGAGCCAACTATTCCATATTTTAAAATAAATGAATGGACACAATGATATTAAATGACAATATTGAATTTCACATGGACTTACAAAGACCTGTGCAAAATAGTCATTCATTTCTCTCAACAGTCCTCCCAGGTGGTAAGGACTCTTAGTACCTCTACTTTAGAGTGAAGAAACAATAAAAGAAGAGTTAATATCTTGAAGTCACATAGATAGTAGAAGACAGAGCTGACCTTTGGCTCTAGATAGTGTGGCATAGTGTTGACCTTAGATTTACATAAATACTTATTTAGAAAGAAACTGTTAATTTGGCAAAAGAACGAGTATTAAGGTTAGACCGAATTGCATGAAACCCAAACTTTCAACAGATTTTCTAACTATCAGTGACTTACTAGTAACTTTTGACTTTATTGTCCTTATAGGTCAAATGGGGCTAAAAACATCTATGTTTGTAGTAGTGTTAGAAAATTAAATAAAAAGTATGTAAAACACTCAAATAAAAGGTTTAGCATGTATATATGGTTAACAAATCATAGCCATTATCTGTGCATTTGAGGT
Organism: Arctocebus calabarensis; assembly: GCA_963573935.1. Taxonomy (NCBI): domain Eukaryota; kingdom Metazoa; phylum Chordata; class Mammalia; order Primates; family Lorisidae; genus Arctocebus; species Arctocebus calabarensis. The sequence goes on along the minus strand of CAUYON010131298.1, from coordinate 3,532 downwards.
GTAACTTCTAATTAACTTCCTAATTCATGATCTACATTCATTCATCCAATTTTCATATGTTAAACAATTATTATGAAACATTGAGATATTTTTCAAGACCTAAAGGAAAAAATATATCTATAAGCTAGTACCATTTTGAGTCCAGTCTATCATTAAAACTATCAGAATGATGATGAACTGGACTCAGATGGAGACCAGACAGCTCTGACAGGTAGAGACACAATTCTACCGGAGACAGTAGAATCCTCAATTCACATTTGAGTATTTCTACTGGAGCTGTGTTCACGGAAGCCCTTTTACCTTTACCCTTACCAATAGCCATGTAACTGTTCAAATACCTTTTAGAATTCTAGTATCGACAAGAAACAGTTGCCTCAACCTTTGCAGCACTGAATTCCTCTGTGGGGAGAGTTGTTACTTACCTCCTTTAACTGCAGTAAATTCTCCATATGGTGCACTGCAGCACTGCAGATGTATGCTACCAAGTATATGATTCATGTCTGCAGAGAGTATGGGGAGATTTCCATGGCAACAGGCCACTAAAAATGAGAAAATGAAAAGTCAATGTTATATAAGAGGATTTTTTGTTTTGCTTTTGTTCTTTTGCTCTGAAGACAACTGGCTTGAATTTATTAAGAATTTTAATGATGTAATAGACTGAATTAGATAATTGTGTTAATAGCAAATTTCTTCTGTGGGTCATATCACAAAGAGGGATCACAAACACTCAAAAGTACCTGAATTTTCAATCCTCAGTTAATCAAATTTTACATTGGGATCTTTTTAATCTTGTCCCAAGTATAAGTCTAGCGATATGATTTATGAGTAATCAATAAAGGACAAAATGTGATTTGATATGGAATTTATGAATATTCATTTTCTCTTTCTATCCACATACATATCTAGTTCCTATTTTAAGCTACACATTTAAATGGAAAAGAGTAATTTGCCCTTGAGAAGCTCCAAGACGCTCCAAACTTCTCAAAAGTAAAACACACAAGAAAATATATTTAACACATTATAATTAATAGATAATGTGTCAGGACAGCACTTCCTTTTTTTATTGTCTTTATTATTAAATCATAGCTGTGTACAATAGTGCAATCAAGAGGTACAATGTGCTGATTTCATATACAATCTTAACTATTTTCATCAAACTGATCAACATATCCTTCCTGGCATTTTCTCAGTTATTATATGAAGACATTTGTATTCTGCATTTAGTAAGGTTCACCTGTACCCTTCTAAGGTGCACCATAGGCCCCACCAATTACCCTCCCTCCACTCCCACCTCACCCCTCCCCTCCCTTGTCCCTTTCCCTATATTCTTGTGCTATATTTGTGTTACACCCTTCATATGAAAGCTATAAATTAGCTTCATAGTAGGGCTGAGTACATTGGATACTTTTTCTTCCATTCTTGAGATACTTTGCTAAGAAGAACATGTTCCAGCTCCATCCAAGTAAACATGAAAGAGGTAATGTCTCCATTTTTCTTTAAGGCTGCATAATATTCCATGGTATACATATACCACAATTTATTAATCCATTTGTGGATCGATGGGCACTTGGGTTTCTTCCATGACTTAGCAATTATGAATTGGGCTGCAATGAACTTTCTGGTACAGATGTCTTTGTTATAATGTGATTTTTGGACTTCTGGGTATGTACCTAGTAAAGGAATTATAGGATCGAATGACAGGTCTATTTTTAGATCTCTAAGTATTCTCCAAACATCCTTCCAAAAGGAACATATTAATGTGCATTCTCACCAGCAGTGTAGAAGTGTTCCCTTTTCTCCATATCCACGCCAATATCTCTGATTTTGGGATTTTGTTATGTCGGCTAATCTTACTGGAGTTAGGTGATGTCTCAAAGTAGTTTTGATTTCCATTTCTCTGATCATTAAGGACAGTGAGCATTTTTTCATGTGTCTGTAGCTCGTGCGCCTATCTTCTTTAGAGAAGTTTCTCTTCAAGTCCTTTGCCCACCCTGAGATGAGATCACTTGTTCTTTTCTTGCTAATACGTTTGAGTTCTCTGTGGATTCTGGTTATTCAACCCTTGTTGGAGGCATAACCTGCAAATATTTTCTCCCATTCTGAGGGCTGTCTGCTTGTTAAACTTACTATGTTCTTGGCTGTACAGAAGCTTTTTAGTTTGATCAGATCCCAGTAGTTTATCTTTGATACTGCTTCAATTGCCTGGGGAGTCCTCCTCATAAAATATTCACCCAGGCCGATTCCTTCAAGAGTTTTCCTTGCACTTTCTTCTAAAATTTTTATAGTTTCATGTCTTAAGTTTAAGGCTTTAATCCATTGAGAGTCTATCTTAGTTGATGGTGAAAGGTGTGGGTCCAGTTTCAGCCTTTTACAGGTCACTAGCCAGTTCACCCAGCACCATTTGTTAAATAGGGAATCTTTTCCCCACTGAATGTTTTTAATTGGCTTGTCAAAGATCAAGTAACAGTAAGTAGCTGGATTCATCTTTTGGTTCAGTATTCTGTTCCAAACATCTACCTCTCTATTTTTGTGCCAGTACCATGCTGTTTTGATCACTATTGATTTGTAGTACAGTCTCAAGTCTGGTAGCATGATTCCTCCTGCTTTGTTTTTATTTCTGAGTAATGCCTTGGTTATTCGAGGTTTTTTCTGATTTCATAGAAAACAAAGTATTATTTTTTCAAGATCTTTAAAATATGACAATGGAACTTTAATAGGAATTGCATTAAAATTATATATTGCTTTGGGTAGTATAGACATTTTAACGATATTGATTCTTCCCAGCCATGAGCATGGTATGTTTTTCCATTTGTTAACATTTTCAGCTATTTCTTTTCTTAAAGTTTCATAGTTCTTTTTATAGAGATCTTTCACATCCTTTGTCAGGTAAACTCCCAAATATTTCATCTTCTTTGGTACTACTGTGAAAGGGATAGAGTCCTTTTATTTCAGCTTGGGGATATATATGTAGCCTGAGACATTGCTGTATTCCTTGATCACTTTAAAAAGTTTTGTAGTAGAATCCCTGGTGTTTTCCAGATATACAGTCATATCATCTGCAAAGAGTGAAAGTTTAATCTCTTCTGACCCTATGTGGATACCATTGATCGCCTTTTCTTCCCTAATTGCACCAGCTAAAATTTCCATTACAATGTTAAAGAGCAGGGGAGATAATGGGCAACCTTGCCTGGTTCCTGATCTAAGTGGAAATGACTTCAATTTAACTCCATTCAATACTATATTGGCTGTGGGTTTGCTGTAGATGGCCTCTATTAGTTTAAGAAATATTCCTTCTATACCAATTTTTTTAAGTGTTCTGATCATGAAGGGATGCTGGATATTTTTTTTTTTTTTTTTTTGTAGAGACAGAGTCTCACTTTATCGCCCTAGGTAGAGTGCTGTGGCGTCACACTGCTCACAGCAACCTCCAGCTCTTGGGCTTAAGCGATTCTCTTGCCTCAGCCTCCCGAGTAGCTGGGACTACAGGCGCCCGCCACAGCGCCCGGCTATTTTTTTGTTTTGCAGTTCGGCC
>CAUYON010131297.1:0-10583 GCA_963573935.1 Arctocebus calabarensis | reverse complement strand
AAGGTGGTGGGTTCAAACCCGGCCTTGACCAAACTGCAAAACAAAAAAATAGCCAGGCGTTGTGACGGGCGCCTGTAGTCCCAGCTTCTCGGGAGGCTGAGGCAAGAGAATCGCCTAAACCCAGGAGTTGGAGGTTGCTGTTAGCTGTGATACCACTGCACTCTACCAAGGGCGACAAAGTGAGACTCTGTCTCTACAAAAAAAAAAAAATAAATAAGATAAAAAATAGGAATAACAAGCCCAGCATTTTAGAGGTCACCTGTAGTCCCAGCTGCTTGGGAGGCTGAAGCAAGAGGTTCACTTGAGCTCAGGATTTTAAGGTTGCTATAAGCTATGACTCCGTGGCACTCTACCAGGGCAACAGAGTAAGATTTTGCCCATAAAATATATATAGAGACACTGTTACCTGTTTTATTACCTGTTTTATTCTCCTGAAATCTGGATTCAGTGTGTCTTTTCAATTACATGCTGTATATGAGGTTATTGTAAAACTTCTCTTCTTGAATTTCTATTCCTTATTAAAGCTTAACTTTTGATGACACCTCATAAAAAATACTGAGCCATTCTTAATAGGCTTAGCCATTTCAAACGTTAGCTAAATGTCATCTGATGGCTTGTATTACACAAATGTCAAATTTAATCAGTAGGAGAAATTATCTGAAGTGGATTTGAAAACTGTTCCTTTGATCCTAGTGAAGAGATCCTTGGTTGATAAACTTTCTTAGATTTGAGTCTGCTATTATGGTAAGTGGACCCATAGATCATGATAGCGTGTGTGTGTGTGTGTGTGTGTGTACGCAGGCACTTGTTTTAACTGATGGGTGATGAGAAAGTCAAAATTAATAACTTTATTTAAGCAACCAAGAAGATGGGTACAACAATTAACTGAGTAATATTTTGGATGAAATATACTTGAGCTTAAATAAATAAATGAGCCAATAGACCACACTGGTGGTACACAAGTCTACCTTAATAAACTTGGTACAATGAATAGTCCAAACACTGTTCTGTAATGAGAGTGTATCTGCAAATGTATTCATATCTCCCCACCATACTTTAAGAGAGAAAAATGGAATGTTCCCAAAGAAGAAGCACCAAAAGGTAAAGAGATAGAAAGTAAGTAACTTGAAGACTAGTTTAAAACCCTCAAATAATTTATCCTAAAGAAGATACAGTGAGCTATAATTTGTCATGTTGGTAATTTATCCTAAAGGATAGATGGTACTATGAACTATATGTTGTTAATATATATTATGTATAATATATTATATATCATACATTGTGTGTATTGTTAAACCTTTATGATCTATAATATTTTACACAAGTGCCAAAAAAGGTACACACATCCTAAGAAAAAAAAACTATTAAAATTATAACATGCAACATATACCAAGAACGAGAGATGAATACAAGTTACATTTGACTTCTTCAATTATGAGAGGTATTCAAAGTGTATGCATAACACATATAATATACAATATATGGATAACATCTCTTATAATGGTTTTTTTTTTTTTGGCACCCATGACGTATACTATGAAGAGTTTCCTACCAAAAGGAAGATTGGATTTTTCCTTAGAGATGTAAGAGGCAGAACTGAGGTTACTGAAGAACACCCAAGTAGTGTATAGGTTTTGGCTTTTTTGTAAGAAGCAGCTTCCTTCTCATAACCAGAAGTACCCAAATGAGAATGGAACATTCTCTCAATATGTTTAAGCAAATTCTGTTCTACCATAAACTGGGGTTGTATTTGGAACTGAACGTATGGATTTTATGCCATCCTAAGATATTTCACCATATATAAAAGTGATGATTATTTAACCAGATATTATTAAATACTAAGATGTAGAAGAAGGCAGTGAATCTATATAAAAAGATTTCTTCATGATGTGATAGGGTCTCAAACCTAGGGGTATAAAAATAAAATTATAACCGAATTTTGTTCCCCTCTTTAACTTCCCTATTTTTATTAAAGATGTGAAAATATACACATGCACGTATATAAATATGTTTTTTTTTACTTTCTTGTAAAACCATATTCAATTAGAACCAAAGTCATAATACTTTTTTTTTAAAAGTGTGTCTAAAGTCCATCCTTTAATTTCTTTTTACTACTAGAGCTATCACATTATTTCAGACCCTGAATTGCTCAAATATAAACCAGGTCCACAGCTTCCTAATGAGAGCCCTTGTTACTAGTTTCTTCATTTTTATATTTTCTTAGCTGTTCCGCAATACTAACACAGTGTCCCTGAAATACTGATCTTATTTTACATTTCTTTTCTTTGGAAATCTTTAAAGTTCACTTTGACTACAAAATCGGTACAGATTCTCAATTAATAAAATTCAAACCATCCTGTAACTTTTTATTATCTATGGAATATTGTCATTTTCAATGTGAACTTTCTGGTGTAGGAGCTGATACCTTTCATTCCCCAGAACATATAGACTTGATTATTTGTGTCCTTTTCATGCCCATCCTTTTACCTCCATCTCTGACCTTATATTTCCTTCACTCAACATTCTTGAAGGTCTACCTCACTCTCTGTCGTGCTAAAGTTAAATGCCCATTTTGTTTTTATTTTTGCAGAAGACACTGCACTGATGTATTTCTGATATATATGCATTGAATAAACCAGTAGTGTTTGCAGTGTGCATGAGAGACGTTCCAGATACCTAACATAGCTGCATCCACTTTTTACTAATGACATGGCTTAATTTTGCATATATAATCACAATTCCAAGACATTTGTTTTCTACAACATCAGACCCTGAAAAAAACATGTGCACTTCTCTCTCATTATTCATAGTTGGGATGAAATTCTTGCATTGGGTGCTTTGAGGCTGAAGAAGCACAGGACAAGTTACTCACAAGAGAATTTAGAAAAAAATCTTACTTGGACGCTGGATAGGCCAAAGGAGTGTCCCATTTTATTTTTATCTCTGCCAAGGAAAGCTAATTCCATGCAAGAATTACCTTACACCTGACCCAGAGTAAAACACTCTGCTTAATCTTCATATACGTTGAAGCAACAGTAGAATTGTTTCATGCTTTAAAAACCAAATAAGGAAGAATATGAGAAAAAGACAAGAGACTTATATAGTACTGAACAGGTTTGCTTTGCTTTTATTCTCTTTAGCAGACTTATTTGTAACTGAATTTTAAAAAAACTGTCAAGACATTTAGCAACTGGGAAGTATTGAAGTTGTTGTTTTCCTTAAGAATTTTTATAAACCTTTTTTTTTCTAATGTTCGTTTAGGAAACTGACTAAATTTAGCAGATGGTGTTAGATCTCGTTTTTTCTCTCTCTCCTATTGACATTCAACACAAACAGTCTCCTCATTTATCCTTTTCTGTACTTTTTAAAAAAAAAATCAATGTTAACAATTTTGATTGCCTTCTCAGTGATCTTCCTGTGACCTGTGCAAGTAAGAGGAAAATTGAAAGTAGGTCATTTAGAGAACAGATGTAGGGAAAGGAGAAAAGTAGGGAATCAATTGTGTCATCACCCTAGTCTTTTACCAAAGACTGCCTTCAAAATACTGCCTTTTATTTTCTAATTCCTTTTTACTTATGTTCAGATGCGACTTCCCTACTGAGAAAGACATTGATCTATATTTTATAGGTAAGTATTATTCACACGAATACTTCTTTTCATTCTATAGAAAATATAAGCTGCACGTATCTCTCGACCTCATCCTGCCCTTTGCCTTGCCTTTGACTGCTGGCCATAAAATTATGTGTAGTGTGTGTATGTGATTTTTTTTGTTTCATTTTGTTTTGGAGACAACGTTTCACTCTGTCATCTGGGCTAAAGTACAGTGGCACCATCATAGCTTGCTGGAACCTCAAACTCCTCTACTCAAGTAATTCTCGTGTCTCAGTCTGTGGAGTAACTGAGACTACAGGCATGTGCTACCACACTCAGCTAATACATTCTATTTTTTTGTGGAGATGAGGTGTTGTTCTTGCTCAGGCTGGTCTTAAATTCCTGGCCTCAGGCAATCTTCCTGCCTTGGCCTCCCAAAGTGCTAGGATTACAGGTGTGAGCGATGGCATGCAGCCATGAAAGTATATTTTTAAAGTATATCTATTTCTTCCTCAATGCCAAAGATTAAATAGCAACATGAAGCCTTATTTTTTAAATTTTTAATTATGATGAGTACATTGCAACTGTATATCTTTATAAGGTATGCGTAGTTCTCATACAGGCCTTTTCCTTTTGATATTGGAAATAGACATTTTCTCCTAGTTGATAGACAAAATAAAAACAAAAACAAGACATGACAGGGAAACCAAAAGTGCTGTCCTGTTAGAGAGGTGTTTGACTGGGAAGGGTGCACATAGTCAAAATCATCAATCCTCCCCAGGCCTGACACTGACACAAGACATCTCTCGATGAAGACTTCCTGCCATCCTCAAGTAAAGAGTTCACTATTTGGGGAAGGATAACATGCTAAGCCCATTACACCTATCATTCTGAGAAAATTTTTCATAATTTTCCAATAGTCACTTGGAGGATAAAAGATGGGGAGAGAAACAGAACAGGAGCTTGCCTGAAGAAGAAAAAAAAGTAACATAATCTGGGTATAATGTACACAGTGTGGGTAAGCTCTGACATTAAAGAGCATATAGAGGTGAGCCATAGAAACTTGAAATTGGTTAAGTAAAGCAAGCATGGTCAGATGGGCTTGTCAGATTTGTGTCTCTAAACATAGAAAAGGTACAGTAAAAACATAGTGTTAAGATTTTATGGGAATGGGTGGTGCCTGTGGTTCGGAGTAGGGCGCCATATACTGAGGGTGGCAGGTTCAAACCCAACCCTGGCCAAACTGCAATAAAAAATAGCCAGGCGTTGTGGCAGGCACCTGTAGTCCCAGCTGCTCTGGAGGCTGAGGCAAGAGAATTGCCTAAGCCCTAGAGCTGGAGGTTGCTGTCAGCTGTGATGCTACAGCACTCTACTGTGGGTGACAGAGTGAGACTCTGTTGCAAAAAAAAAAAAAACAACAAAGATTTTATGGGAAAACCTTTGTATATAATGTTGGTCATTGATGGAAATGTATGTGGTACAATATTGTATATCCATGTATCACCCCTTTTTCATAATTCACAGAGGTGTCCTCTTTTCCATCATCTTAGGATGAGATGCCCTTTAGTCTTTTTCTTTCTAAATTTTCTCTTAACAAAAACACTCATGCTTAAATTTCTCTCATTCTGAGCATTTCCCCTCTCCCACCCTTATCCAGCCAGCATTTATGTTGTAGGTGCTGTCTAAATTGTCTTCTCCATGCCTATCCAAATTTCTTAAAGGACTAATCTCTACATCATCATTTTCCACTTGTTACATTCTTTCTGACCCAGTTTTCAGTTGACATTGTTCCCACTAAGGTCACCAATGATTTCCCAGTCATGAACTCCTCTAGATATTTTGTAATGTCTTTGTAAATTGGACCCCTCTTGTGCATTTGAAACTGTTGCTTGCACCACGCAGATACTGATGCTAGAAACTTCCTTAGTTTGCTGTCCATCACATGCACCTTGTTTCCTTTGTGATGCTCTGTCCTCTTTATCTAGTGATCCCCTTTCCTTCTGCGTGTCTCTGAACTTTGGTCTTTCAGATTCAACTCTCAAGTTAGTGTTCTTAGGAAAGAGAGACCTTTATGGATTAGTAACTCTTGAGTATTACTCCATTGTCAATGTTGCCAAATCTATGATTATTCATGTCCAATTATCTTAGTGTGTGTACTTCTGATGTTTCCATAGATGCCTTAAATTTTCTATTTTCAAAATTGAATTCATTTACCGCTTCTCTAAAATAGATTGCCCTTGGATATTCTCTATCCAGTTGTTGAGACTTTTACCCAGCAAGGAAAGCTAGCGTATTGGCAGTTATTCTTGATTCTTCTTTCATCTGCCACGTCTCAAATTCTTGCAATGATCACTGACTACTAAATTGACGAATCTGTGGTTCTCAGTCTCAGTTGCTGCCTGGATCACCTGGAGAGCTTAAAAATATCTCAGGTCAATTAAAAGAGAAAGGCCTTGTTATTCTAATATGCAAAAAGGATTAGAAACAAATTCTCTCAGTATTTCTCAAATATGTGACTTTTTTTTCACCTCTACTACCGCTCCTCATCTCAGGTCCTCCTCATCACTTAACACAGGGTGTCCATAATGTTCTTGTGCAATTTACTATATTACACTATTTTAAACTGCACATGAATTTTATGTCCGTCCTGTGCACATCTCCTAACTGGCCGCCCTGTTTCCAGTGTTATCCCTCTTCAGTCCATTACCACCTTAGCCATGGGCGTGAACATGCTCAAATGTAATGTTACAACGTCATCATCTCTCTTGCCTCTTCTGTTTCTATATACTTTCCTGTCTGACCCCCAACCCTCCAACTCGGCTTAAGGTCCTTCAAAGTCTTCCCATGAAAAACGATCCAACTCAAGTTCTTCAACTGGGCACATGAAGCCCTGTTTTAAGTTACTTACCACTTGCCTCCTTTTGCCTCTTGTTTGCCATTCTCTGTTTCCCACAAAATGGAAATTTTTTTTATCTCTTCATATATAGAAGTTTTATGTTTTTTATGCCTTTTCTCATGAGCTCTCCTTTGACTAGAACCACCCTCTTGTGAATAACTGTTAATCTTATTTGTTTTATATGTCTTGGCTTAGTAGTCACTTTCTTCAAGCTGGGTTGGGTGCCTTTCCTCTGGTTCTCATAATGATCTTTGGCCACAGAAATCATCCCCTTACCACTTGAGTTTACCGTGATCTCTTCATATTCCTGCTTTCTCTGTGGGAACAGTGAATTGTGTGTAAACTTCTTTGCATTTTCTGGTCCAGTATAATACTTAGTATATATTGGATGCTCAAAAAAGTCTTATTAAATGACTGAATAAGAAGTTAGAAATTATAGCTGATTAAAACAGACTCAGATTCTCCAGGGTCTGGGACTATAGCCAATTTCTGGAGTTTTCTTTGAAATGACATCCTAGTTTTAAAGAAATGCTTAAACTATTTATACGCAGATATGTAGAAGGGTTTTTCTGATTACTAACTAACATTCTGAGATTTAACAGGGGTAAAATCTTTAGTCTTTACAATGGTATAAAACCATCACAGTTTTGACATAGTTTGAATTTTGAATCTTGACCTTTTCCCAGGCTAGAGATATGTGGTATATGAGATATTCTATACTTCTTTATAGGTAGATCTGTGTTAGAAGATTTTACCCAACTATAGACTACTAAATGTGTTCTGAACCTATTAATAGCAGGTTAGCTTTTTTAATCTCTTTTTCAGAGTTGTGTGAAAATCTTGGAAATAACATAACAAATTCTTAACTATGAATACTCTGATGATTAAGCACATATTCTTAAATGATAATTTTCATAGCTATATGGGTATATGGAAGTCTACACTCAAAAATTTCAGTATTTAAAAAATTTTATTGTGAGGTTTATGTTGTTATGTATTATAATTAATGCTGAAAGGAACATCATATAAATCATTTTCATACATTTCTAATTATTTACTTTGAGTAAATTCTTCCTTATAGAATAATTGTGCTAAAGTATAGAAATGGTTTTTAAAAAGGTCTTTGATCCATACTTATTATTCTCAAGAAAGTTTATATTAATTTACAATTCAACCAACAGAGTATGAAATGGTTATTTCTTTCAAGTCAGAATCATTCTTTTATAAAATTTATGCAGTTTTATTCTTAATATACATGGAATAAAAATTAAAATGAAAAGTTATTTCCAATGAGTTTATTCAACACTTCACTCTCATACATAGATAAAAATTGAAAATTCTATGTTGAAAACACATATTTTGCTTCATTATTTAATTAAAATATTAGATCCTGTCTGATTCTGAAAGAGATCATAAAATTGTTTATGAAATGCATAATCAATAAGATAAGTTGAAAGTGAAATAAAGACACATTAAAAGTGAGAGTAACAGATATGAGATTCCTTAGCTTGGTATTGGGTTATTTTACACTGCAAATATACCTGATGTAGAAGACAATGAAAGTGATATCTTTTATTATAAATCATTTTTAAGGACATCTGCAAATTTCATGGAGATGGAAATTTATTTCTTGTAGATTTTAAACGTATTTACAAACAGTAACTTTATTTACTTAACCCTAAGTGGTCTATTTTAATTGAGTAATTTTGACTGTTTGAGGGAAAAGGTCATTTTCAACTTGTAACTTTACTGAATTATTTCCAATAACCTTTTTCTTAGTATTTACTGGAGTTACTAGTATAGAAATTTATCAATTAGCATAGTGTTCTTTCATTGCTACCTTTCCAATGTGTATGTCCTTTGGAAGAAATTGAAGTGAAAAGTTAAAGACCTGAGAACTAAGAAGGAAAAATATTCAAGAACATAAAAATGTTATTAAGATAAGAAACTTAATAAGTGATGAGACAGGTCACAAAATGAACTTTTAATTTTCTAACAAAACAGATTTTAAGATAAGCATATTTAATTACAGATTTACCTTAAAACAAGAAGAAGAAAAAAGAAGAAACGCTGATATGCTTTATGAAAGAATTAAAGAAGAGTTAAGAAAAAAAGAAGCACAGTACAGGAAAGAAATTGAAGTGAAACAACAACTTGAACGGACACTGAGAACACTAGACATGGAATTGAGGACTGTAAAAAAGAATTTGGATGAGGTAAATTAATCTGGTAAAAATTTTCATATTTCTAACTTTTTTCATTTATATTACTTAAAATATTCTTTTGATTTAACATTTACTATTTAGGTCTAAAGCTAACCAAAAATGCTATCTCATCTTAAAAATGAACTATGACATTTATTGCTTTATTATACATCTTGGCGTCCAAGTAGTATCTTTTAGTTCAAAAAGCTTTTGAAAACAATAATATGCCATGTAATTCTCTCTCTCGCTTTTTTTTTTTTTTTTTTTTTTTTTGAGACATATTATCACAATGTCACCCTCGGTAGAGTTCCGTGGCATCACAGCAACCTCAAACTCTTGGGCTTAAGCAATTCTCTTGCCTCAGCCTCCCAAATAGCTGGGACTACAGGTGCCTGCCACAACTCCCAGCTACTTTTTGATTGCAGTTGTCATTGTTGTTTAGCTAGCCTGGGCCAGTTTCATACACCCGTCAGCCTCCGGTGTATGTGTCTGTACTACAGGTGCCGATACTCACATTATTCTCTCTTAATGAGAATTTATTGGTAATTGTTTGTTCCCAGTAAAATAGTTAAGTTTGTTTTTCCCTATTTCACATGTGCTACTGTTTTAAACATCATGAAGAGGAAAGAAAAGTTAGCTGTAATGGCAAATGATTTAATGATTGTCTAATAAGAGCTCTATAAATTTTTTTTTTCTTTTGAGACAGAGTCTCACTATGCTTCCCTTGGTAGAGTGCTATGGCGTTACAGCTCACAGCAACCTCCAACTCTTAGGCTTAAGCGATTCTCTTACCTCAGTCTTCTAAGTAACTGGGACGACAGGTGCCTACCACAATGCCCAGCTATTTTTTTGTTGCAGTTGCCATTGTTGTTTAGCTGGCCCAGGGTAGGTTCAAACCCTCCAGCCTCCACGTATGTGGTTGATGCCATAACCACTGTGCTACAGGTGCTGAGCCAAGAGCTCTATAAATTTTATCTTATTTCACATTAGTGTTTTGCAACAAGAGGCTTCTTTTGTATTTATTTTTTTTTACATCATTTATTGTCCTTGATGCAAAGTCCATTTATCCAAAGTATAATTCTAAAACAGTACAAACCCTGAAACACCACAGAAGTAACTATGCTTTGGTGGAGGAGCACTAAAAGTAGACTCAGAAGACTTTGGGACAGGCTTGCAGCTTGCTTATATTTTTAAACTGTCCTTTTCAGAGTTGTGATAGTGAAATGAATTCATTGATGTTATATAGAAATGCTTATATTTATAATTTGTCAGTGTAATTCTTATAACTGCCTATAAAAATGCTAGCAAAGTAGAATGTTCTCAAGGAAAGGAAACTTAAGGACTTTTGGGACCTTTAACCTGCCAAAGTATAAGCAGAACTAAGGCTGTTACCATGGGGTATGTATAGCTTGGACATGAGAATGTAAACACACAGTTTTAGTGTAGTCAAATTTATGAATCTTTTATTTTATGCCTTAGGGTTTGTTGTAATTCAAGGAATGGTTTTTCAAATTCTGAGATTCTTGAAGACTTCTTAAGTGGTTTGTGTTTTGTTATCAAATAATTTTTTGAACTTTTGGAAGTTTATACTATTATGAGGTTTGAGGGTTTGTTTGTTTGTTTGTTTTTCACAGTGATCCCCTTTATTCAAAACCAGGACACCCTATTCCAGAATGGGTAGTCCAGAATCTTTTTTCTTTTTTTTTTTTTTTATAATTTTATTGAATCATAATTCTGTACATTGGTGCAATCATAGGGCATGATTCATATACATTCAGAAATGTTTTGATCGTACTGTTACAGATAGCCTTCATGGCATTTTCTTGATCTCTATATAAAGACATTGATACTCTATATTTAATAAGTTTCCCCAGTACCCTGCTAAGATGCAC
>CAUYON010131295.1:0-11194 GCA_963573935.1 Arctocebus calabarensis | reverse complement strand
CTGGCTATTTTTTCTATTCTTTTCTTTTTCTTTGAGACAGAGTCTCAAGCTGTCACTCTGGGTAGAGTGCTGTGGTATCATAACTCACAGCAACCTCCAACTTGGGCTCAAGTGATCCTCTTGCCTCAGTTTTTCTATTTTTAGTAGAGATGAGGTCACACTTTTGCTCAGGCTGATCTCAAACCTGTGAACTCGGCTCAGCGCCTGTGGCTCAATGGGCTAAGGCGCCAGCCACGTACACCTGAGCTGGCAGGTTCAAATCCAGCCCGGCCTGCCCAACAATAATGACGGGCTGCAACCAAAAAATGGCCGGGTGTTGTGGCGGGCACCTGTAGTCCCAGCTACTCGGGAGGTGGAGGCAGGAGACTCGCTTGAGCCCAGGAATTGGAGGTTGCTGTGAGCTGCAATGCCACAGCACTCTATCCAGGGTGACAGCTTGAGGTTCTGTCTCAAAAAAAAAACAAAACCCGTGAACTCAAGCAATCCACCTGCCTCACCCTCCCAGAGTGCTAGGATTACAGGTGGGAGCCACTGTGCCCAGCCTAGTTTTTCTATTTTTAGTAAAGGGGGTCTTGCTCTTGCTCCAGCGGGTCTCCAAATCCTGAGCTCAAGCAATCCACCTGCCTCAGCATTCCACAGTGCTAGGATTATATATAGGTCTGAGCCACCATACCTGGCTGGCCTCTTTACATTTGTTGGTGGATTTTCATCCAGGGAAAAAAATCCATACTATCAATTGACACTTAATTCTTAGGATCAAATTAGTAAATTCAGTAATAACGTGAGAACATGTCTAGACTTGCCTTCATTGAATCTAACCAGCATTTCTTCACACCATTCAACGTGGGTGCCCTTTTGCTCATCTGTCAAATTGTGAGGCACCTATCAGGATAAAACTTTCCTGATGTGAAGATAATCATGCAGGATATTAGACACTGCTTGTGATCCAATTTGTAGTGCTGCTTCAATGTCCTTAAATGTTACTCGATTGTTTTTATGAAGCATTTTCTCTACAGCACCAATGTTTTCCTAAGTCACTACAGTCACTGGATGTCCATTCCTCTCCTTGTCCTTCACTGAAGTTCAGACTCTTTTAAATTCTTGAAACCACTGAAAAATTGTCATGTGGGAAGGAGTAAAGTCCTTAAAAGCCTGTTGCAAATGCTCAAGGCTTTGAGACTCCTTTCACCCACTTTTAAAGTCATAGGAAATCATTGAGAGAAAGTGATCTCTTCTAAGCTCCATGGCTGACACCAAATGAGTGCTATAGAGAAGGAAGCAAATGAAGACCTCTCAGCAACAATGACAAGCTGAGCAAGATGAAATTTTCACAAGTGAATCAGAAAGAACACTGCTGTTGACTGTATTTCTTGGAAGCAGAATAATGATCCAAACCACAGTCTGTATCAAAACTTTTATAGTGACCTTCATATATAATAGCAATGAATCTTTGTGGACACTAGTGCAATCAAGGACAAGGCACGGTGACAAGAGGAACGGTTCATACTGAACCAAAGGGAAGAGTTACAAGACAAGCAATGAAAAGCTTACCAAAAAAAAAAGGGTTGCTGCTACCTTTGTCCCTGTGGGAGAGACCAGAAATATATGAAGGAATGCAGTGAATCCAGCAAATACATCTGTCCCAGCCATAAATCAAAAGAAAAATATATAATAAAAAGAAAATGCAGAGAATATGACTATAGTGTTGATAGTTACTTGTACAATTATATGTAAAATATACATTTTTTTCACGAAATTATAGTACTCTATTTATCCTGCAGTCAGTGTCTGACCCTTCACCGGTGTTCATCAAGTACCATATTGCCATTGGTATGCGACTGTGAAATAGAACAGATAAAATTGACAACAAAATGCCAGAGATAATCTTCCAAAATTTGTTTCAATTCGACGTGTGTCTGTGCTATGAAAAATTTCTTTCTTAGCTCAGCGCCTGTGGCTCAGTGGGCTAAGGCCCCAGCCACGTACACCTGAGCTGGCAGGTTTGAATCCAGCCTGGGCCCGCCAAACAACAATGACGGCTGCAACCAAAAAATAGCCAGGCGTGTGGCAGGTGCCTACAGTCCCAGCTACTTGGGAGGCGGAGGCAAGAGACTTGCTTAAGCCCAGGAATCGGAGGTTGCTGTGAGCTGTGATGCCACAGCACTCTATCCAGGGTGACAGCTTGAGGCTCTGCCTCAAAAAAAAAAAAAAAAAAAAAAAAATTCTTTCTTACTATGTCTAGTAACAAAAATTGAGAAATCCTGACAAAAGGACACGAGTGCTAATTTCTAATATATAAAATCATAAAGCAAAGAGAGGACTCTTATCCAATTTCAGTATAATCCATTACTAACCTACCTTATCAAGCTTGAGTTTGTCCACATCAGCTAAGAATGGGTTTACTGCTTTCTCTCCAACCACCTTCAAAGCAGTACCCAGTGCTTCAAATGCAGCATCTCTGACTTCAGGTGCAGAATCATTTATGTGCTATAGTCCAGAATTAGACAAAGTGATCTTAATTCAAGGTATTTTAGGTATCATTCATTCTAATTCAGATTGATATTTACTGGATTATTTGCTTTTACACAGGCCAGTTGTAGTGGATTGCCTGAGCTCACAGGTTCAAGACTAGCCTAAGTTAGAGTGAGACCCCCATCTCTAAAAATAGCTGGGTGTTGTAGCGGGTGCCCGTAGTTCAAGGGAGGCTGAGGCAAGAGGATCACTTGAGCCCAAGAGTTTGAGGTTCCTGTGAGCTGTGATGCCATGGCACTCTACCAAGGGTAACAAAGTGAGACTCTGTCTCAAAAAAAAAAAAATAAATAGGGTGGTGCCTGTGGCTCAGTGAGTAGGGTGCTGGCCCCATATACCAAGGGTGGTGAGTTCAAACCCAGCCCTGGCCAAACTGCAGCAACAACAACAACAAAAATAAATTAAACCAACTTGGCACCGTGAGTCAATGGTTAGAGCACCAGCTATATACACTGAGGCAGGCAGGTTCGAACCCTGCACAGGCCTCCTAAACAACGATAACTGCAATAAAAAATAGCCAGGCGTTGTGGCGGGCACCTGTAGTCCCAGCTATTTGGGAGGCTGAGGCAAGAGCATCGCTTGAGCCCAAGAGTTAGAGGTTACTGTGAGCTCTTTCACAAATTCTTTTTTTTTTTGGCCAGGGCTGGGTTTGAACCCACCACCTCCAGCATATGGGGCCGGCGCCCTACTCCTTTGAGCCACAGGCGCCGTCCCTCTTTCTTTTTTGTTTTTGAGAAGCAACTTTGTTGCTCAGGCTGGCATGTACTGGCACTATTAAAAATCACTGTAGCTGGGCGGTGCCTGTGGCTCAAAGGCTTAGGGTGCCAGCCCCATATGCCAGAGGTGGTGGGTTCAAACCCAGCCCCGGCAAAAAACTGCAAAAAAAAAAAAAAAAATCACTGTAGCCTTGAACTCCTGGGCTCAAGTGATCCTCCTGCTTCAGCTTCCTAAATAGCTAGAACTATAGGTACACATCACCAGGCATGACTAATTTTCCTTTTTTGTGGAGATGGGATCTCAATACGTTGCTAAGGCTGATCTTCAACTGCTGGCTTCAGCAATTCTTCGGCCTTGGCTTCCAAAGTGCTGGGATAACAGGTATAAGCTATTGCACCAGGCCCACAAATTCTTTCAGGGTTAAGGAAACCTCTGGTAATACATTAATCAAAAAAAAATTTTTTTTTTTTTTTGAGACAAGAGTCTCAAGCTGTCACCCTGGGTAGAGTGCCAAGCATCACAGCTCACAGCAACCTCCAACTCCTGGGCTTAAGTGATTCTCTTGCCTCAGCCTCCCAAGTAGCTGGGATTCCAGGTGCCCCACCACAATGCCCAGTTAATTTTGTTTTTTGGTTGTAGTTGTCATTGCTGTTTGGTAGGCCTGGAATAGATTCGAACCCTCCAGCTCTGGTGTATGTGGCTGGCGCCTTACCTGCTTGAGCTACAGGTACCAAGCCAATCAAATATTTCCTTTTCTTTTTCCCTCTATCTAAAATGCCTTTCTCCTGGGTGGCGCCTGTGGCTCAGCAAGTAGGGCACCGGCCTCAGATGCCAAAGGTGGCGGGTTCAAACTCGGCCTCGGCCGAACTGCAGAAAGGAAAAATAGCTGGGCATTGTGGCGGGTGCCTGTAGTCCCAGCTACTCAGGAGGCTGAGGCAAGAGAATCGCCTAAGCCCAGGAGCTGGAGGTTGCTGGGAGCTGTGTGATGCCATGGCACTCTACCAAGGGCAATAAAGTGAGACTCTGTCTCTACAAAAAAAAAAATAATAATAATAAAAAAAATAAAATGCCTCTCTCCCAAATGATCTTCAAGTACTCCATACTTGATACCTATGTTTGGGCAGATCCAACCAATATATGGAATTAGCAACAAAAATGCTTAGCAGTTAGTGGAATCTTAAAAACAACTTCTGATTTCCTTAAGAATAGGAACACAAAAAGTTATAAGAATTAAGATTTAGTTTCCAAAGCTGTAAAGTCTGCTCCTCAAAAGATCATAATCTACAGTCGGAAAGTCAAATAGTCATGTATATAAAAGAAAAAGAAATCTTGCCTAGGTATAGAATAGTCCCCCAATTTCAAAAAAAGTGTATACCTTAAGTAGTGCAGCACAAAATGGCTTTAGCAAGCTCTTTGGCAAGGTAGAAGCAGTGCAATGGCGGAAGCTTCTTGCAATAAAAAGAGATGTCTGCTGCTTAATGGTTGGATTTTTATTATCCATTACTGCTAAAACATCTTCGCTGATGTTCTGTAGTGTGGTCTATAGAAAGAAAATGTGGTCAGTGAGTTTTTCTCAATTGTAAAGATAAAAACATTACATTGACAAAATTTACTTTAGATAAAACCACATACTCGTGCTGTAACTTACAGTAAGGAAGATTGCATCAATTGCCTCTTGCAGGGCTTGTACCACTTGAGGCTTCTTCTCTTTGAATTTCTCCAAAATAGTTGGCACAACCTAAAAGTTGGAATATTATTCAGCAATAAAAAGGAATAAAGCATTGATATATATTAGAACACGACTGAACCTTGAAAACAGTATGCTAACATGAAAAAAGCCAGTCACAAAATGCCACATATTGTGTGATTTCCCCTTACAAAAACATGTCAGAAGTAGAATAGTAGTTTCTCGGATCCAGGGAAAGAGCAGCATGAGGCATGACTGATAACAGGAATGGAGTTTATTTTGGGGGTAAAGAAAATGTTCTGGAATTAGACAGTGGTGATACCTAGACCACATTGTGAATATTATAAAACCACTTTAATAAGGTGAATTTTATTATAAGTTTTATCTCAGAAAAGCGGTTTGTTTAAAAAATGACTGTGGCTCTACCAAAAAAACCAAAAAAGTGAACATTTAACATGAATTAAAAGTAATTTTCTTTCTTGCGGGGCACAAGAGTCTTAGGGAACAATTACGAGTTCTCATTCTGTTCCACTATAACAGTGCTTCTCACCCTATTTTCTGCCTCTATATCTTATATGCAAACATATAATCATTACTATTAGTAACATCTGTCATTATAGAAACTAATTTGCAGCTGTGAGCTGTGTGATGCCACAGCACTCTACTGAGGGCGATATAGTAAGACTGTCTCTACAAAAAAAAAAAATATATATATATATCTAGCCAGGCATGGTGGCGAATGCCTACAGTCCCAGCTACTAGGGAGCCTGAGGCAACAGGATTGCTCAGGCCCAAGAGACTGAGGTAGCTGTGAGCTATGATGCCATGGTACTCTACCCAGTGAGAGAAAGTAAGATACTGTCTCAAAAAAACAAAACAGGCCCAGGGCAGTGGCTCATGCCTGTAATCTGAGAGGGCAAGGCAGGTGGACTGCCTGAGCTCACAGGTTCGAGACCAGCTGGAGCAAGAGTGAGACTCAGTCTCTAAAAATTGCTGGGTGTCGTGGCAAGCACCTATAGTCCCAGCTACACAGGAGGCTGAGGCAAGAGGATTGCTTGAGTCCAAGAGTTTGAGTTTGCTGTGAGCTATGATGACACCATAGCATTCTACCTAGGGTGATAGAAAAAAAACTCTACCTCAAAAGTAAATGAAATAAAAATAAAATAAAAATTAGGCTTGGTCCCTATAGCTCAGTGATGAGGGTGCTAGCCACATGCACTGAGGCTGGTGAGTTCGAACCCAGCCCAGGCCTGCTAAACAACAACAACAAAATAGCTGGGCATTGTGGGTTCAGCACCTGTGGCTCAAGTGGCTAAGGTGCCAGCCACGTACACCTAAGCTCGCGGGTTCGAATCCAGCCTGGACCTGCCAAACAACAATGGTGGCTGCAACCAATAAATGGCCAGGCGTTGTGGCGGGCACGTGTAGTCCCAGCTACTTGGGAGGCAGAGGCAGGAGACTCGCTAGAGCCCAGGAATTGGAGGTTGCTGTGAGCTGTGATGCTACAGCACTCTATCCAGGGTGACAGCTTGAGACTCTGTCTCAAAAAAAAAAAAAAAAGATGTTAACTGAGGGAAATACACATTGTGACGTCAGTAGAAAGTCACTAAGGATAAGCTTATAGATGGCAACCCAGGGCAACACCCATTGTGATGTCAGTAGGAAGTCACTAAAGTTAAGCCTAAATATGGTTATCCAGGGCAACACCCATTGTGACCTCAGGAGGACGATGGTCACTCAGGATAACACCCATTGTGATGTCAGGAGGAATTCACTAATGTTAAGCCTAAATATGGTAATTCAGGGCAACACCCATTGTGACCTCAGGAGGAAGATTGTCATCCAGGGCAACTCTCATTATGATGTCTGGAGGATGTCACTATGATTAAGTTTAAAGATGGTAACTCAGGGACACACCCATTGTGATGTCAGAAGGAATATTGTATCCCAGGGCAACACTCATTGTGATTTTAGGAGGAAGTCCCTAAGGTTAAGCTGAAATAGTAATACATGTCACCACCCATTATGGTGTCCGGAGGAAGTCACTATAGTTAATCTTAAAGATGGTAATTCAGGCAACACCCATTGTGATATCAGGAGGAAGATGGTAACCCATGCCAACACACATAGTGATATGAGGAGGAAGATATTAACCTTGCACAACATCCACTGTCCTGTCAGGATGAAGTCATTTAGGGTAAGCTTAAACATGGTAACCCAGGACAACACCCATTGTGATGTCAGGAGGAAGATGTTAACACAGGACAACACCACTTGTGATGTCACAATGAAGTCACTAAGGTTAAGCTTAAAGATGGTAAGACATGGCAACACACTTTGTGATCTCAGGAGAAAGATAATAACTCAGGACAACAACCATTGTGATGTCAGGAGGAAGTCACTAAGGTTAAGCCTAAAGATGGTAACCCAGGGAAATACACATTGTGTTGTCAGGAGGAAGATGGTAAGCCAGGGCAACACCCATTGTGATGTCAGGAGGAAGTCACTAAAGTTAATCTTAAAGATGATAACCCAGGATAACACCCATCGTGGTGTCAAGAGGATGTCACTAAGGTAAGGGTTAGACAGTAATGCAGGGCAATACCCATTCGGATATCATGATGAAGATGATAAACAGGACCATGGTTTGAGAAGGAAGTAACTAAAGTTAAACTTAAAGATGGTAACTCAAAGCAACAGCCATTGTGATGTGAGGACGATGTTAACTAGGTTTAGCTGAAAAATGGTTAACCAGGGCAATACCCATTGTGACATCAGTAGGAAGTCACCAAGGTTAAACTTAAAGACGGTAACCCAGGCCAACCCCCATTGTGATGTCAGGAGTAAGTCACTAAGGTTAAGCTTAAAGATGTTAACCCAGGGAAACACTCATTGTGATGTCAGGAGAACGTCACTAAGGATAAGCTTAAAGATTGTAACACAAGACAAAAGCCATTGTGATGTCAGGAGAAAGTCACTAACTTTAAGCTTAAAGATGGTAACCTATGATTAAACCCATTGCTTTGTCAGGAGGAAGTCAGTAAGGTTAAGCTGAATGACAGTGACACAGGACAATACCTATTGAGATGTCAGGAAGAAGATGGTGACCAGGGCAACACCAATTGTGTTGTCTGGAGATAGTCATTAAGTTTAACCTCAAACACAGTAACCCAAAGCAATAGCCATTGTGATTTTTGGAGGGCATTACCAAGGTACAGCTTAAAGATGGTAACCCAGGAGAACACTCATTATGATGGCAGGAGAAAGTGACTAAGGTTAAGCTTAAAGATGGTAACACAGGGAAACACCTTTTGTGATGTCAGGAGAAAGTCACTAAGGATAAGCTTTAAGATGGTAACCCAGGGCAAACATATTGTGATGTCAGGAGGAAGATGGTAACCTAGGGGAACACCCATTGTGATTTTAGGAGGAAGTCCTTAAGATTAAGCTTAAAGATGGTAACACAGGTCAACACCATTGGTGATGTCAGGAGAAAGTTACTAATTTTAAGCTTCTAAATAGTAAACCACAGCAACAACCATAGTGATGTGAGGAGGAAGGTATTAACCCAGTGCAACACCCACTGTCATGTCAGGTGGAAGTCTTTAAAGTTAAGCTTATACATGGTAATGCAGGGCAACACACATTGTGATCTCAAGAGGTAGACTGTAACACAGGGAAACACCCATTGTGATGTGAGGAAGATGGTAGCCCACTGCAACACCTATTGTGATGTCAAGAGGAGGTCACTAAGGTTAAGCATAAACATGTAGCACAGGACAACTACCATTGTGATATGAGGAGGAAGATGTTAACCCAGGGCAACACCCATTGTGGTGTCTGGAAGAAGTCTCTAAGTTTAAACATAAACAGGGCAACCTAGGACAATACCTATTGTGAGGGCAAGAGGAAGATAATAACCCAGGCAACACCCATTGTGGTGTCAAGAGGATGTCACTAAGGTTAAGCTTAAATATGGTAACCCATAGCAATAACCATTGTGATGTGAGGAGGACAACACCAAAGTTATGCTTAAAGGTGGTTACCCAGGGCAACACTCATTGTGATGTCAGGAGGAAGTCACTAAGCTTGAGCTTAAAATGGTAACCCAGGGCAACACCCTTTGTGATGTATGGAGGCATTCACTAAGGTTAGGCTTAAAGACTGAAGCCCTGAGCAACACTCATTCTGATGTCTTACTATGCGTAAGCTTAACGTTGGTAAACTTTGGCAACACCAATTGTGATGTCAGGACATAAGTAAGGTTAAGTTAATGATGGTAACTCAGGGCTACACCCATTGTGATATCAGGATGAAGTCACTAAGGTTAAGGTTAATGCTGTTAACCCATTGCAAACCCATTGTGATGTGAGGAGGAAGTCACTAAGCTTAAGTTTAAAGATGGTACACCAGAGCAACACCCATTGTAATGTCAGAAGGAAATCACCAAGGTTAAGCTTAAAGATGGTAACCCAGTACAACACCCATCATGGTGTCAGGAGGAAATCATTAAAATTAAGCGTATAGATGGTAACCCAGGGCAACGCACATTGTGATGTTAGGAGGAAGATGGTAATCCAGGACAATACCCATTTTGAAGTCAGCAGGAAGATGGTAACCCAGGGCAACACCCATTGTAATTTTAGGAGTAAGTCCCTAAGATGATAACACAGGTCAACACCCATTGTGGTGACCAGAGGAAGTCACTAAAGTTAAGCTCAAATGTTAACGCAGGCAACAACCATTGTGATGTCAGGAGAAAGATGATAACCAGTACAACACCCATTGTGGTGTCAGGAGGAGGTCTCTAATGTGCAGGCTAAAAATGGAAACCCACAGCAATACCCATAGTGATCTGAGGAGGAAGATATTAGCCAAGTACAACACCCACTGTCAGGACAGGAGGAAGTCGTTAAGGTCAAGCTTAAACATGGTAACCCAGGGCAATAGCCATTGTGATGTCAGGAGGAAAATGTTATCCCAGGGCAACACCATTTGTGCTGTCATGATGAAGTCACTAAGGATAAGCTTAAAGACAGTAACACAAAGGAACCCACGTTGTGATCTCAGGAGAAAGATGGTAAGCCAGGTAAATATCCATTGCAGTGTCAAGAAGAAGTCACTAAGGTTAAACCTAAAGATGGTAACCTAGGGCAACACATCCTCCTGATGCCACTCTGGTGCAGCCCTTGGTTACCGTCTTTAAGCTTAACCTCAGTGACTTCCTCCTGATGCCACTGTGGGTGCTTCTCTGGGTTTCTGTTTGTTCACGTAACCTTAGCGACGTCCTACTGACCTCAAAGTAGGTGCTTCCCTAGGTTACCAGCTTAAAGCTTTACCTCAATGGCATCCTCCTGATGCCACAGTCAGTGTTACCCAGGTTTAGTCTTCAATCTTAACCTCAGTGATGTCAGAGTGATGCCACAGTGGGTGCTTTGCTGACATACCATTTTTTAAGATTAACCTGTGAGACGTCCTCCTGACACCACAGGGGGTGTGGTCCTCAGTTAACCTATTTAAGCCTAACTTCAGTGACGTCCTCCTGATGCAACAAGGAGTGTGTCCCTGGGCTACCCTCTGTATGCTTAATCTAAGTGCCATCCTCCTGATGCCACAGAGGGTGCAGCCTTGGGTTACCATCTTTAAGCTTGACCTCAGTGAGATCCTCCTAATGCTACAATGGGTGCTGCCCTGTATTACTGTTGTTAAACTTAACCTCAGGAAGGTTCTCCTGATGGGACAGTGCATGTTGGGATGGGTTACAGTCTTTAAGGTTAACCTAAATGATGTCCTCATCATGCCACAGTGGGTGTTGCCCAGGATTATCATCTCCCTCCTGACATCACTATGGGTGTTTCCCTGTGTTTCCATGTTTAAGCTTAACCATAATGACTTCATGCTGACATCACAATGGGTGTTGTCCTGGGTTACCATACTTAAGCTTAACCTCAGTGACGTCACAATGATGCCACAGTGGGTACTTCCCTGATTTACCGTTTTTAAGCTTAACCTGAGTGATGACTTCCTGATGCCACAGGGGGTGCAGTCCTGGGGTACCCTTTTTAAGTTTAACATCATTGATGTCTTCCAGATGCCACATTTTGTGTGGACCTGGGTTACCATCATTAAGCTTAACCTCAGCAATATCCTCCTGATGCCACTGTGAGTACTGCCCTCAGTTACCATCTTTAAGCTTAACCTCATTGATGTCCTCCAGATGCCACAGTGGGTGTTACCTTTTGTTAGCATCCTTAAACTGAA
>CAUYON010131294.1:0-12852 GCA_963573935.1 Arctocebus calabarensis | reverse complement strand
TATTAGTGTTATATTGTTTGATGTTTGAAAATTTATTAATATATGTGCCAAACAAGAAACTGAAAACTATTCATATTCTCCTTTTATTTTTGCTGTAGTCATCATAATCATGTTGAATTTATGTGATCATTGATTTTATTTCATGTGGAAAGCTAATTTCTTAAATTTATATTATTTAATGTTTTCATTAGCTGCATTCCACAATCCACATGCCATCTTTTAATGTAATCACACCTAAATAGATGGAGAAAAATGGAATTTTCTCTACTACTTTTACATTTGAAATATGAAAGAACCAAATTCAGTTTTTTATTCAAAATGTGCTTATTTAACATCATTTGGTTAAAAAGAAAAAGGTGAGGTTCTAATCACCCACTCTTTTTCCCCTGAAATTTCAAGATAATGCTGTGTGTTAACTTTTATAGCTCTAGCTCTGGCTTATCATTTCCTGTTACAAAATTGTTTGAATTTACTGGGAAAATATTCATATCATTAATAAAAATTGTTGAAATAATCTGTTGTTAAAAAGCTAATGTCATTTTAAAATTATGCATAATATAGCTCCCGTTTCTTTGTAGCATTTGAATATATTTGTCGACAGTGTGCTTAAAAAAAAGTTAGGCTTCTTGTACCTTATTAATTCCTTTGAACTATCTGGATTTTACAGAAGTTAAATGCACCTACCTGAAACATTGTTTATGGCAAACAAACTCTTTGTTGTGTTATCTGTCATGTAAATCCATACTTCACGTAAAATGAAACGAAGGTAAGTGCCCTTTCTGTCGACATACCAACTAAAGTAAAACCCTGTTGCCCATATTGTCTTAGGGCTCCTTTGCACTGCTCATTCACAGAGGCAGTGAGATGTGGTCCAGAGAGTGCAGGTGGGAGTTGAGAGTCTGGATGCTAATCCTGGCTCTGCTGCAAAGTCCTTTTGTTTGTGACCTTGAAGAAGTTGGACAACCTCTCTGGGCTTCGGAAATTTCATTTATAAAGTAAAGAAAGCTACCTCTAAAATTGTTCAACATCCAAATTACATAGTTTTTAGACATAGTGTAAGTAAACAATCAGTGATTCCTAAAGATACTATAAAATGGTTCTTTCAGACAATAAATATATATACATTAATATGCAATGAGAACAACTTGTAAGAAAAATACAAATAATTGTAAAGCAGACTATTTCAAAGAGGTGTTTATAATAAAGCAAATTTTAAGACCAGTAATATTGGTGCACATTACATATTTTCACCTTATTGTAAGGTTGTCCTGAACTGATGCAGTTCATCTCTTTTATAACTGAAGTTAATTCTGCCCCTTGTCTGTGGTTGACTGATCATTTCCCTCGTAAACACACAATACATGAGTGAGCTCTGGGCAAAGCTTTTCTTTAACCACATAGCGTGGCACGTAAGCCTGTGCCCACATCCCTGTCCCTGTTTCTTCAGCTCTTTTTCACTCCAACAAAAGGCACCTCCAGTTGTGTGGCGCACTGGTTTTTAGTCGTTCTTTATCCCCATTTGTACTTCAAATTGGTTATCGGGAGAACTGCAGTTCACCTGAGATAACCTCACTTTATAACAAGGCCAATGCTTTCTTTGTTCAAAAGCAACTCAGAAGGTACATTCTGCAAATGTGTACAATATAGAAAGAGATGAGAGAATGAATTTTCAGTCCTCTACAAGTGAAATATCTGCCCTTTTCAAAGAAGCAAAAAAGGAAGAATAGTCTTTTGTGAAATGTAATAAATTCCTCAACACATCAGTTATACCTTAAAAATACGAATAAAATTTTTTTGATGCTCAGGCTCACCTCAGTGTTTCAGAAGTCTTATTTCTGTAATTAATGGTGTTCTTGCAATGATTCAGTACTCCTCTTGCATAGATACTATTCTTTATGCTAAATGGTACTTCAGATGGGGTTGTCCTTAGAGGCACAAGGACAGGGTGGGATTTCCCCTGGTGGGTGGAGAGAGCCCTGCCTGGGATATAATTACATGTGCACGTCTTCCCCTCCATTTTTATCTAGGAGAAAGATTTCAAAGGACTCTTTTGAGAGGGAAACAACATACAAAAAGCCAGCATGAGGATAGAGAATTCTACCACTTAATGGTTTTGGTGACAGAGGGGGCAGGGACTGCCTTTGACCTTTATTCCCCAGCGGCTAGTGACAGCCGCCTCCCCTTTCACTTCCTACAGAGCTGCTGATTGCTGGAGTAGCTAGGCCTCTCAGTTTGAAGCTCAGAAGTTTGTCTAACCTACTATGCACTAGAGATGGTTCTAGTCACTATTGTAAATATCTCACAAGCATCAGTGCCAGTAGTGTGACTAGAACATAGCTAACACTCGAGTGCTTACTAAGAGCCAAGAACGGGGCTGAGCAGGTTACATGGAATAGCACATTTAATTGTCAAAATAAACCTATGTAGTGAGTATTATTATTATCCCACCTCAAATGCCAACATTTCTCCCACTCAGAAACTAAATTATCCACCCAGAATGCAAGTAATGAATTTCTTCCGGAGGAAATGGAAGGTATACTTTGCCCAGTTAGGATGCAGAAGCTGTTTGTAAAATTCCATTCTGGATCAAACCCAACAAGAATTCTTTTTGCATTCAATGCTTTTTGTGCTGCTTTTTTATTTTTTTGCCAAGTTTAAATACAACCAAACCGTTCACTTAATCTCACTATTTTGGAACAAATCTGTGGCAATTACTCTTTGGTGACGAGGAGATAGGAAGGAGGGGGATCACATTTTTTAAAAAACCCAGTTGTTCTGTTCCTGGCAAGAGCTATTCACCATCCAAAAAACATTCATAGAGTACAGATGTCCCAGACTAAACTGTTTGCATGTGTTGGTCCAAGAGTTTGATAAATGTGTCCTCTCTCAGAACTCACACTAATTGCTTTGTTCATTATAACCTTTATTGAAGGGATGGGAGTGGATTGAAATTCGTCACACTCTACAGTTATGCATTATTAGTTTAGATAATTTATTTAAAATATTGTAATATTGACTTACCTTCATGATAAAAATCTTTAACAGTTTTTAATCTGAATACCAACTCCTTCCTTGCCTTGAACAATATAAATTGTGAGCTGTATTTTAAAGTTTCAGTGTAAATAAGTATGAGCAGGTTACAATGTCCAAATGGTTTGGATATTCTGGTAATAGCCTTAGCAACATTTATTGCCATTTAATATTCATAACAACCTTATGATGCTACTATCATTATTCCTATTCTATATAATAGCACTGAGATGATGATAGAAAAGTCATATTTCTTGACTGCCTTTTCAGTATCAATGGAAAATTATGGATCATGTTGTGAATGTCTTTATAGTGGTCTTTACTAAATTAAGTATCTAGAACGGTGGTTCTCAACCTGTGGGTCATGACCCACAGGAACTGTATTAATGGCATTAGGAAGGTTAGAAACCACTGATCTAGACTTACAGTGTCGTATCTTCAGATTTTGTATTCTAATCAAATCTACACCATGTTTAAATGCTTGATTTATATCATTTAGGTAATTTTTAAAGATGAAATCAAGATAGATGTACTCATCGAATAGAAAAGTAGTTTACAATTGCTACTAAGTAGCATTTTTTTATAGCATCCACTGCTGACTATGTAAAAGACAAAGTGATATGCAACAATCGAAAGACCTATCCAATTATTTGACAAGAAGGAATGGCTATATCATCTTGTATTAATTAAATTGCATTGTATGCCAAACACACCTTGGTCCAAAAACATAATGTAGCATTGTAAAGTGGCTATCAAAATAATTTTAAAAGAATGTGAACGCAATTAAAAATAATCCGTACCTTGACCAAACAGAACAAAATGCTAAAAAAGAAAAAAAAAAGACACTAAATATTTTATGCTGAGTTACCCATGGCTTTGAGATTCACCCCCAAATCTTGCAAAAGTGAGTGATTTATCTTTCCTTCTGTTTTGTATAATTGGACATAAAACAAGGGTTCTACAATAACAAAAAACAGGCATTGTGTTCTTGTGCTTATGGTAAGATATAAACATTCTAGAGAATTCTAATGTCAAAACTCTTTCAAATTGAAAAAATTAAAGCCAGTATAATTAACACCCATCTCTGCCTTTCAGATGTGTTCTTAAAAACACAAGTTTTTAAAATAATGCCAATAGAATTTAGAGTCATTTAAAACCACATTTTTTCTATTTCTCAGTCATTGAAGCCTATTCTTGTAAATCACAAGTGCTGTTATTTGGCTTATTTTGATTGAACATGTTTGGTATTGGGATACCACTAATCCATACACATCTAAACATGCCTGTGTGCATCCATTTCTTGTGTTGACTAAATGCTCAGTACTGACAAAAAAAAAAAAACAAAACTGTAGAAGCAATGGAAATTTAGACTATCTTAGCATATAATGCAACTATCTTTTTTTATGCATATACAGCAGAGCAAGGATAGGTATGCTTTAGAGGTTTGGGTGAAGTTTAAATAGCATAGGATTTTATAATATAGGAATTATATCATTCTCATTTTTTGAACATTGAAAAATGGCTATGTCTTGATCTTCAGAAAGGGCCCCATGTGTCTGCAAAGCAAGTGAGAAGCTACTGCTATGCTGGGTTCAACACAAGTGGAATCATCAGCTCAACTCTTTTATGCAATTTTGACAAGCAGGGAGTTGCTTTAAAAAAAAAAAAAAAAGAGTCTTGTATGCACCAGAAGGTAAACCCTGCAATCATTTAAAAACATCTACAAATGTCAGGTGGCACCTGAGGCTCAGTGGATAGGGTGGCGGCCGCATATACCGAGGGTGGCGGGTTTGAACCAATCGTGGCCAAACCGCAAGAGAAAATTGCTGGGCATTGTGGCGGCACCTGTAGTCCCAGCTACTTGGGAGGCTGAGGCAAGAGAATTTCTTGAGAGCAATAAAGTGAAAAAAAACCTACAGATGTCACGATTTCAATTTTTAAAAATGCAGCTAAAACTATTGTACTTGCTTCTTTATGATGCATGAGAGGAAAAGAGCTGGAAATCATTGAGCAATACAGAATTGAAATAGCATAGTGTTCTTTATTTTTATCTAATTATGTTATGTGTTCCCTATTCAATTTGCCATATGCTTCTTATAAATATCTCACATCTAGCATCCTGTTAAGTACATTATAGGTTCTTAATATTTTTCTTAAGTTAGGCTTAACTGAATCATCTCCCTTACATCATATGGGGAGATGAGAAAAGTGAAAATGGTTTAAAAGGTACTTTTTGAAACAATTTCGTTTTTTTAAATCTGGAAATTGGACTTCTTCCTGAGCTAGTAGGTAGAATCATGGCTGGAATCCTTTTTCTTGTAAGCTGGGAGCCTTTCTTGACAATAAAAATCAGACATTTTCTTTCATCTAGTGCATGTCTTCTATCTTGACAGGGACTCAAATACAATTCTTCCATGCACAAAATAAAAGTGTTCTTTAATTTGAAAGGGAGCTCTTTTCTATCTCTTACACCCATTATGCCATGAATTTATGGGGAATAGGTCCCAGCACTTGATGCTCCTGCTCAGCTGGTTCTCTTGGTTCTCCTGAGTGCTATGCTGTACACCTGCTATGCCATGAATTCATAGGGAATGGGTCCTGGGAGCTCAGGCTCCTTTCCATTGGTTCTCACAGAGAGAGCTTCTCTGGGTGAAGCAGGCTGGCACTTCAGTTGAACATAGGTACCTTTCTCTTTGGCTTCCTTGTTTTTCTGATTATTTTCCTTCACGAATTTAAGGAAGCGATCTTGGCTCTTAGAGTGCTTAATAAGCTCAATATGAGCATTAATCCTCTTAGCAAGAATCTTGCCCTTAACTTATTTGTTTACAACAATGCCAACAGCATGCTGAGTAACGTAGACCCTTCCAGTTTTGCTATGGTACCATTAGTGGGGAATGCCTTTTGAACAGTACCCATTCCCTTGATGTCTACAATATCACCTTTCTTGTAGATTAGCATATATGTGGCCAAAGGAACAACTTCACATTTTTAAAAGGCCTAGAGAACAGATATTGGGTGTCTCTCCTCTTCCCCTTTGTGTTCGTCATTTTGGTGAATTACTGGAAGATGGCATCTCTGGCCAAAAGGGCTATGGCCTAGATTCTTAAAGGCATACTTTTTGGTTTATTCATGGGCAATAAGGTTCTAAACCTTCAATAAACAATAACTAGAGCAATATATTTATGTACTTATGTAACACTTATAGTTGGATACAGCATTTATTTATTCTCTAAAGAACCTTCAAATATGCTTTCTCATTTTATTCTAGCTATCCTGTAGGTTTGGCAAAGCTAGCATTGTTATTCCACAATGAATTTCTGAAAATTATGGCACTGGAAAATCCAAAGGCTTGTAGGAACTCACCCTGTTATATCTGATGATTTTGGGTGATCAGTGTATTGGATTCCCAGCCCAGGACTCTTTCCACTGCTTTCAAAATAATAGTTGGGAATGGGAGATTAGGTGCAATTAATAGATTTCGATCATGATGGTGTTTTGCATTTCTTTCCAACGGAATCATTTAAGACATATATTTCTGTGAAGCTTGCTTTTATTTCACTGAAATGAAAATGTCTCATTATCTAACTCATATTTGTTAAGTGCCCATTTGTATCATTAACCTATGACATGTCAGTACAGTATATCAAAGAATTTGTCCCATAAAGACTTGTATGAAAACCTGGGTGACAGAAACATAATAAAACAAGTTGGTTAGCAATACCTTATACATTTTGGAGGTATACAAATTGTCTTAGTCCATTTTGTGTTGCTATAACAATACTATAGACTAAGTAATACATAAAGAAAAGAAATTTCTGCCAGGTGCGGTGGCTCACACCTGTAATCCTAGCACTCTGGGAGGCCGAGGCAGGTGGATCACTTGAGCTCTCGAGTTCGAGACCAGCCTGAGCAAAAGTGAGACACACCTCTACTAAAAATAGAAAAACTGAGGCAAGAGGATCGCTTGAGCCTGAGTTGGAGGGTGCTATGAGCTATGATGCCTCAGTACTCTATACAGGGCGATAGAGACTCTGTCTCAAAAAAATAAAAAAGAAAAAGAAGAAAGAAATTTCTTACAGCCTTCCCTAAAAGCTGGGAAGTCCAAGGTCAAGGGGCCCACATTTGTACTTGCATCATCTCATGGTGGAAGGCCGAAGGGCAAGACAGAGTGAGAAAGAGTGGAACTTCTTTTCATAATAAACTCATTCTCATGATAACTACACTAATCCATTCATGGATCAAAGAGCCCTCATGACCCAACCACTGCATATGAGGTCCCATTTCCTAATACTGTTTGTTGCATTGGAAATTATGTTTTCAACATGTGAACTTTGGGAGAGACATGAAAACCATAGCACAAATGTAACAAAATAGATTTCATTGTTGTCCAGTTTTATATCTAGTTTCTTTAAAGTCTCTGGCCCATGAGAGGTAACAAGTTTTGGATTAAGATGAACATCTTTGGAGAAACTTACATGGGTTCACAGTGTGGAGTTAGTCAAGTTACTTTACTTCTCTAATCTAATAAATGCTGAGTTTTGTTATTGCACTAAGCCATAATGTAGGTCAAAGTGCCTAGAATATAGTAGGTGCTCAGTAAATAACAGCTATCAATTTTCCAATTTGGGGAAATTAAGGTACTGAGGGAAAGTGCATTAAATAATCTACCTAACCTATAGTTTTGAAATTGAAGCATTTGTTTCTCAAACACAATGTCACAGACCTAAGTTGCAACACTCCTTCCCCTGAGTCTTGGAAAGGATCATGGAATCATTTATTGAAATAAATGATGAAATAAATGAATCATTTATTGAAATAAAGATGACCTCTTTATTTTTTGCATTACCTTTTATTATTCTGTTATAACGTACCATATGATGCATGGGTAAAGACACTAATATTAGTATTATAGTTTGAGGATATAAATTGAGGATATAAATAGTGCTCTCTCTTGTTTATGTGAAAATAATGTGGTAGATTTTGGAGATAAATACTTTTACTGCACACAAATTGCTTATTTGCTTCCAAATAATTTTAAATAATTTTCAATGCTCTTGTTTTTGAAATTGACTTTAAAGTAAAACAGTAAGCGTGAACTTAGAAATTAAGGCATTACATGTTTTATTTATCCCTAAAAAGACACTGTAAGATATCTAGGAAATGATATATCCCTCAGTTTGCAGCTGTTACTGAGTGTGCAGGTCATTGCCATTAAAAATGAAACCAGTTATGGATGAAGAAACATGCCAGGGCCTTACTAATGTTACTACCTCAAATTTTGATTGCAGGGTTGACTCCCTTCCCATAAGACTACTCCACTCAGAAATGCATACCAGAGGGGAGTGCAGCCAATTGGCTAGAGCCTCCATGGCAGGGATTTAGCAGCAGGGAAAGCATAATTTCCAGAGCATTTCTACATTTATTTTTTTCTTTGTCTTGGATCTGTAAATTTAATTTTTCTGTAACTGAAGAAAGAAGTTCTTTGTGCCATCTTTATGTTTCGTGTGTTTTTGAACTTGTCATTACTTCTTAAAGAGCATCCTCCTTGTGCCTCACACAGTGCTGTCTCCCAGCACCCCCAACACACATGCACACCACGGCCCAGTTCCTGAGCCCCATGAGCTTTCTGTGCTGACATTTCATTTGTTCACTAAGCTCATATTTTGATTTTGGCTACCTTTTCTGTCTCAAAGCAATTCTTGGTAAAATAACAAAAAGCAACAAGAAAAACAACACTAGACACTCACTCAACTGAACAATAAAATCATTGAGGGAGAAGAAGTATACATTTATCTTTAAATGCAGATTTTGGATAAAGAAAATCCAGTAAGTTTTTCAAATGAGAGAAGAATAGTAGGAGAGCACTTTCAAATGTTGATAAGAAAGATGGCCCCAAGACACAGAAATGATTTTTGAATCACATTACTAAATTAAACTTATTTAAAATGTGAACAGAAATAGATAATTACATACACTATTATCCTGGTTTTCTAATATTCTATAATGTCATCAATATATACCTTGATGTTTAATCTGGAAAATATGGTCGTCATTTACATTTTTTGTTATTCTTGCTTAAGACCATATCTCATTCCTTTTTAGTTTCTCCACCTCTTATCTTCTCAATTCCATCCACTGGCATTTAAATAAATGCTATTCTTCCCCATCTTAAAAACAGGCCTCTCCCCAGGTGCCTTCCTTCTCTCAGTCAGACTTTGTAAAGTTGTCACTACTCACTTGTCTCTACCTTTTTATCTCCCCTTCACTCTGCAACTCGACACAGTCTCTGAATCATGCCACTGACTTGCCTTTCTCTAAGGTTGCAGGGATTGCCAAATCCCATATCTAATGGACAGCGTTTTACATCTCTTTTCCCTTAGCTATTAATGGTAATTGATTCCACCAGACATTCCCTTCTTGAAGTGTAATTTTCCAAGGCTTCCCAACACGACCCTTTCCTGCGTTTCCTCCTTACCTCTTGAGCCCCAGCTTCTGCTGCTGGCTCTTTGTCTAGTGATGGTGTCACAGGCCCTCATCTCCCCTCTGTCCTCTCTGCTTCCTGCCTGAGCTCTTCCGCATCGCACCATCTTGGCAAGTGGTATCTGGATCCCAGGCCGGACCTCTTGCCTGCGCTCCACGGCCATTGACCCAACTGTGTACTCTTCTCCTCCCCTTGGGAGCCTGAAGGACACTTCCAATTCAAGATGTCAAAATGTGAACTCACCGTCCTGCCTGGTCCCTTACTCCTCAGCCACCCTCCTTCCAATGTGTTCTATTTCACCAGCCTGCTAGTTTCTCTTGCCAGAAACATTCTCCTCCACCTGTTTTTTCCTGTGGCTATAACCAAGATCTATCAATTTTTACCTCTTAGGCTAGAGATACTTATTCCATCCACTTTACTTTTTCTCCATTACTGCCACCTGCATGCAACCACCTTTTCTCCTTTTTGCCTGAACCCTTCAGTAGGCCTCTTAACCAATCTCCCCATATCCAATCTGTTCCTGCAAATCCATCCTCCTTCTGTAAGCAGGAAGGTTGAAGTTCTTCAGTGTTCCAACTGCTTGTCATGGTGTCAAGGCCCCACATCACCTAGCCCTGCCTGGCCCTGCAGACTCATCACATGCATCTTGCTATTTTGCTCTTTGCTCCAGCTCCCTGCCATTGTTTCAGTTTATGAAATGCTCCAAACCACTTCCAGCCTCCTGCCTCTACAAGTGCTGGGAGTTTTCTGTTGAAGATTCAGCTGAAAATCTTTAGGTAAATGTTCCTAATCCTCAGACTTAAGTTGGTTCCAGGTTTTCACAATCTTCTTGCACCCTAAGTTTTTCTGTCATTGTGTTTATTAGAGCTGGAATGAGACAATTAGACAAACATTTATTTCTTTCATGTTGGTTTCTCCTTTCCAAAACTATATGATCCTGAGACAAGGACTTCTGTATCTGTTATTCACTGTTGCCTCTTCAGCCTCTAAATAGCATCTGGCATATGGTAGGTGCTCAATAAACATTGAATGAATGAATAAATTGAAAGAAAAATTCCCTTGATTCAAATCACAGCTGAAACTTCTTACAGTGTGACCTTGAGTGAGTGGGAGTTAACCTCTCTGAGCCACAGCGTCCCATTCAAAATGCTAGTAATACCCCAAAAGAACCTCGTATGTGGCAAACGTTGTGTAAAGCATTGTATGTAATTGCTTAATTAGCATTACAGATAACTACATTCAAGATTTAAAACTCTGTAATTAAAAAGATATTTTTAGTAATGAAACATTTGCTATTGTGTATGCTATATATAATAAACTTTCTCACCTATTTAAGTTGATATTTGTTAAAAGAACTAACTTATGCTTTCAGTATTAATATCTAATACTTTATATATGCTACAGTGCTGTTTAAGACAATACTAATTAAATTAATATCAAAATTGTGGAGATTTTTGGGACATATGTCTATTAGTGGAAAAAAATTATAGAGTTCTTAAAAAAAAAAAAGAAAATTAAGAAAGTTCTTGGCCAAAAATTAAGATAACACTAGTCATTTTAAAGGAAGTTTTAAATTGATTAATTCTGCCTCTCATCCACCCACACACAAAGATTTAGGATTAGGTCCATTTACGTATGAAATATTAATAAATAAAAATTACTTAAATACAGAAGTAACTTTAGTATCCTAACAATGTTTTAATGTGTATCTATTACATTAGCAAGTGGATTTATTCAGGACTCTCCATACCAAATAGGGAGTCTGGGGAAAGAATACAATGGGAGGCACAATTACCATGTGTCTAAATATTTAAAAATTATAAGATATGTTCTGTTTTTTTTTTTTTTAGAGACAGAGTCTCACTTTATCACCCTCAGTAGAGTGACGTGTTGTCACAGCTCATAGCAACCTCCAGCCCTTGGGCTTAGGTGATTCTCTTGCCTCAGCCTCCCTAGTAGCAGGGACTAGAGGCACCCGCCACAACGCCCAGCTATTTTTTTATTGCACTTTGTCTGGGACTGGGTTCGAAACTGCCACCCTTGGTATATGGGGTCAGTGCCCTACTCACTGAGCCACAGGTGCTGCCCCATAAAAACTATAAGATATGTTCTATTTTACCTTGTTAAAGATATCATCACAAAGACTGGATGTATATGTTAGAATTTTGAATTTTAGACTCTTCGAAGTTCTGTGCTAGAACCTGATGGCCTGGGGACAGCCAGTTAATGGCCCACCTCTGACATAGTTTTAAACCTTTGAAAGCCTCAAACCTTCAAAGTACACTTGACTGGACAATCCAACCCACGTACAAATTATGTACACACCACTGCATGCATCCTCATACCTCCACATCAGCTGCTCCTCAGGCCTCCAGCTGTGGACATCAGCAGAACAGTCCACTTCCAGAGTCTGCGGAAAGGGCTTTGTAGGTCCTGATGGAATGTTTGGATCCTAGGTACATAGGTGTGGTCTAGAAGGAGGAGAGGGTGGCATAGGCTCTACGTGGGCCAAAGCAGGGCTTTCTAAAATATTGGACTTGCTTGTATCCTATGGAGATGTTACACTCATTAGGATGGCTACTATCAAAACAAAACCAAATAACAAGTGTTGGTGGGGATGTGGAGAACTTGGGACCCTTGCACACAGTTCATGGAGATATAAAATGGTATAGCAGCTATGGAAAATAACATGGTGGTTCCTCAAACAATTTAAAATAGAATTGCCATATGATCTAGCAATCTTGCTTCTGGGCATATATTTAAAAGGAAACTAAAGCAGGATCTTGTACATGTATTTTCATAGCAGCATTATTCATGAGAGCCAAAAGGTGAAAGTAGCCAAGTGTCCATCAACAGATGACTGGCTAAACAAAATGTTATATAGTACACACATAGTGGAGTATCATTTAGCCTGAAAAAGGAAGGAAATTCTGACGCATGCCACTGTGTTATGCTAAGTGAAATGAGACAGCCACAAAAAGACAAATACTACATAATTCCACTTATATGAGGTACTTCGAATAATCTAATTCATAGATGCAAAAAGTAGAAGTGTGGTCACAAAGCCTGGAGGGAAAGAGGAGTGTGGAATTTGTTGTTTAACAGGTATAGAGTTTAGTTTTTCAAGATGAAGAGTTCTTATTATGGATGGTAGTGTGGTTGCACAACAAGGTGAATGCACTTAAGGCTGCTGAACTGTGTGCTTAAAAATTGTTAATGTGGAAAAGGTTATGCATATTTTATCAGAATTTCAAAATTATACTGAAATTTTTAATCAAGGCTTAAAAGAAAACATAAACAAATATAATGTTTGGCCCTAGCCAAACTATAACAAAAAATAG
>CAUYON010131290.1:0-21028 GCA_963573935.1 Arctocebus calabarensis | reverse complement strand
TCATATACATTCAGAAATATTTTTATTGTACTGTTACAGATAGCCTTCATGGCATTTTCTTGATCACTATATAAAGACATTGATACTCTACTTTTAATAAGTTTCACCAGTACCCTGCTAAGATGCACCGTAGGTGTGTTCCCATACATTGAATTCTTGTGCTGTGTCAGGCACTAAATGTTTGCACCAGTTGCTACTTCTTTGTATAACCACTGTGTTCCTTACCTTGTGATTTACAGGGCCCTATCAAAATGTATTGTTATAATATATTTTTGAATCTTATGCATTTAATTAGGCAGGTGATATCCCTTTGAATTTTCATGTCTCTGATTTCCTAGGATATTATGCATTTCCCCCTAGTGATTTTAGTCATTTGCATTTAAATCTTTCTAAAGACTGTCTTGTAAACATGATTTTGATTTAGAGCAGTACAATATATTAGTTACACAATCCAATGATAGCCCCAAAGTCCAGTTATTAAAAATTACATAATGAGATAATTGTATAGATTATAATTTATTGCTTTACTAATCCCAGATACAGACTTTTGCATTAATAATATTTTGCAAATGATTTTAATTCAGTGGGGAAAATGTTTATGGTAGAATGCTAAAAGAAAAGGCAGGATGCAAGATTTTAAGTACAATATCATCTTAATGTATAAGTCCTTGTGTATGTAGGTGTGTTTTCACATACATACGTATACATTTGGAGGGAAATAGGATGGCCTATTACCAATATTATCTTTGACCCTTGGGATGTGGCTGCTTGTTATTTTCTTCTTCATTTGTCTTTGAATTTTCAAATTTACTATAATGGACATGGATTATTCATTTTATAATCAGAAAAAGGCCATTCACTAAAATAAAATTAGAGATGGTAGTACTGGATTTTCAATCATCAGAATAACATTGCTAATAAATTAGACTTGTTAAACTATTCAAAACAAATTTTGGGGCTCGGTGCCTGTAGCTCAGCTGCTAGGGTGCCAGCCACATATCCCGGAGGTGGCGGGTTTTAATCTGGCCCGGGCCAGCCAAACAACAATGACAACTGCAACAAAAAATAGCTAGCGTGTGGCAGGCATCTGTAGTCCCAGCTACTTGGGAGGCTGAGGCAAGACAATCGCTTAAGCCCAAGAGTTTGAGGTTGCTGTGAGCTGTGACACCACAGCACTCTACTCAGGGCGATATAGTGACACTCTGTCTAAAAAAAAAAATAAATAAATAAAAAAAAACCCCACAAATTTTGAATTATTTCATATTCTTTCAAGGCCTCTGTTATAGAGATGTGATCAGCCATTTAAGTCTTCTAACTTGGCATATTTAGCAGGAAATATCTATTAATGAGATATATTTCTAGTTCACTGTGACCTCTTATTTCAGTAGCTTTCCTAGGATAAAAGCAGACCCATAAGCAGGACTTGCCCTTGTGGAGTGGTGGAGGGAGGGTTGCATTAACTATCAGAGACCATTTGTGCTTCTCCTAGGGCCCCCTGGGTCCGGAGCAAGTCTCTCAACTTCGCTTTGTCTCTGGTTCCTCATTTGTAAAATGAGGGATTAGACAAAGTGGCTTCTCTGGTCCCTTTTGGGTCCAGCGCCCTTTGATTCTGTGTTATCTCTTAGGCATTAGATGTGTTTAATTACCACTCATCTGCCACTTGCAGTTAGTTCCTGGAAATGAAGCCACAGACATTTGACACTGTGTTCTAGGCAGTGAAGCCCCTTTGGCTGAGGGCCTTGGCTTGTGTGTGGATGTCTGGTGTCTTTGCTTACTGGATTCTATTCAAGGTTATGAACAAGAAAGTGTCAATGGTCAATAAGGAAAGGCAAATATGAAGAGAAAACTATGTAAAAACGTACCTTTGGGTTTAAAATGGCAGTGATAAAGGGAAGTAATGCTTAACATAGAGTGTCATGTCTGTGGCTCGGGGACTTTTCATTTTTGGTTTTACGAAGCACCTACTTTGTTTCCATTCATTACATTCAGTGTGTAGATTGCATTTTATCTGATGGTTCTCACTCAGAATGAACTGAAATTTTCAGTAACATCCTTCTTTAGACAAGAAAAGGAAATATTCAGTGGGCTTTTTGTTCCTGTAAAAGTTGTTTTGTAACCTGATCGCAGGGCGAGTAGTTATTTGATTAATTAATTATGTACCTATGATAAACTAGTTGACCCCTAGGATTTCTCTTTGTGCTATAAGTACAGAATGAACTTGGTTGGGGAAAATTACAACTTTATTTTTGCTAATCTCTTAACTAAAATGTGGCATTTCCTCCAATTGTGAATCTGATTGGCAAGTAAGAGTAGCATGAACAGTGCTTGTAACTTTCCAGATCACATGATAGTTATTATAGGTAACCTCATATTACCACTGTCATCTCTACTTGGTAATTACCACAGTTATTAATTAAATCTGCTACTTGATAATATTACTTAACGAGTTAGTAAAGAAGTTCATATGTGACTTTATTATCTATTTAGAAAAATATATTTTGATATTTTGATAGTTGCATTCTAATATAATTGGTTTCCATTGTAATACTTTATATTTTACTTTTTGCATTTAAAAACTGTTTTTCTTCTAAGGGATCCAGTAGGCTTCAGAAGTGGTCTAGAGTGGTCAGTAGCACACTGTCACACACACATACACCTACACACAAAGAAAGTCTCCTTGTTTAATTATATTGAAATAGCACTTCTTTTTCTAAGACTAATGCAACAGCTGATTTTACTAGTCTAAAAATCTTTCAAAGTGTCTTTTAAATCTGACCTTTTAAGTGATTAATTTTATTTATTCATTTATTTATTTATTTATTTATTTATTTATTTATTTTTTGAGACAGAGCCTCAAGCTGTCACCCTGGGTAGAGTGCTGTGGCATCACAGCTGACAGCAACCTCCGATTCCTGGGCTCAAGCGAGTCTCCTGCCTCCGCCTCCCAAGTAGCTGGGACTACAGGCGCCCGCCACAACGCCCAGCCATTTTTTGGTTGCAGCCACCATTGTTGTTTGGCAGGTCCAGGTTGGATTTGAACCCAAGAGCTCAGGTGTAC
Source organism: Arctocebus calabarensis (assembly GCA_963573935.1). Taxonomy (NCBI): domain Eukaryota; kingdom Metazoa; phylum Chordata; class Mammalia; order Primates; family Lorisidae; genus Arctocebus; species Arctocebus calabarensis. The sequence continues at coordinate 17,970 of CAUYON010131290.1, read as the reverse complement.
ATGGCTGGCGCCTTAGCCTGTTGAGCCACAGGTGCCGAGCCAAAGTGATTAATTTTTAATGGAGACCTTTAAAATTTACTTACATTTCAAACACTTTGAAAGTGTCTACAGCAGAATTAGTAAAGCCATGGATTTTTCAGTCAGGTCATACTATTATTACTGTCCATTCAGTGCTGAATTTCTGGAATGTGTCTCTCTGACCATTAAAGTACTCAACACTGAAAATTGAAAGATAATTTTTCTGAGCATCATTTGAGGTGTCTCAGCTCTTTATTGATCATGCTATTCCCACGCAGTTTTGATAAGGCCTATCTCTAGGGTGACCATAAATTTATCTTCCAAAGCAAAGCAGTTAGGACACAGAGACACCCTGGCCATTAACAGGGCTGTCTAGGGAAACAGGATGTGTGGTCACCCTCTTTTCACTATCCTTAGCACTTTTGAAAGTTCACATGACTAAATATAAAAATAATCTTGTGTGTGGAAGTAAACCAAGTCTGTAAACTAAAGACACATTTTATTCTGTTTGTTTTCTTTTCACTACAAACATACTTGCCATGAAAGGCTACACATAAATTATGTGAAGCTTTTTCATGTTGTTTCTTCTTTTTGTACTTAAAATAATTAATGAATGTGAAGGAAAATTAAATATCTCACTAGCCCTAAGGTCTCAAAGTTTATTCATTGACTCCAATGTTGCCTGAACAATAGGAGGAAAACTAAAAAATCTCCTGAGGGAACAATAATTTCTCCATCTGTTTTATAGACTTTCTTTTTTTAAAAGACAACATCTGGGGTATGTAAAAAAGAGAATAAAGAAGGAGCAAGCTGTTTGAAACAATAATAAAATACAACCAATTTTTGAACCTGGGAACACTTTTTTAATATTTGTTGTCTGTAATCATTGTAAATGCTAAATGCTAGTGGAATATTGGCAGTATACAATTCTACAGAGAGATTGTAAGCTGATGCATGTTGTTGTTAGGTTTCTTGCTTTTATAAGAACAACTCTAAGGCTCCCTGTAAAGTCATATATGCAATTGTTGTTTTGGGTTCTAGACCAAAAACATAAAATTATCGTATCATACTATCTCTCTGTTAATAAGTTGATTGAGCATTGAGTTTATTGAGTTCCAAAGAAAGTTTAAAGACTATCTATTTTTTTTTGGTCTGGTTAAATAAATAAGCATGGGCTGAAAAACAGAAAGAGTGAGAATGGATGATGGGGGTCTTCAAAGGCTGGAGAGCCTGTTCTGAATGATACCACCATTGGCTGGAAGGCTTCTATGGTAAAAATAATATGTTATGGACTGAATGATCGTAGCAAATAGGCTAAATTAACCTTTAAAAAAATCACAATAAAGGAATTGTGTTCCTCTTGTTCCTCAAGTTGACACTTGAATGTGTTCAGTCATTCTCTGGGTAAGGTGACTGGATACGTATGATGTGCTGACTTAGGTGCCTCAGTGAAAACTAGAATTGAACCATGAAAATGGCTCTTCAATTATCTTTTACAGATGCACTATACAAAATCTACTTAAACAATGAATAAAATTTCAATTGTGTTCCCCCAGAGGATCCCGCCAAACACGATTTATGCCTTATCAGTGCTATTCAGGTTTCTTAAGGACAGGCACAGCTTTCATAGTTGTGAAGCCCTCCCGGCTCTAACTCGCTGCTCATTAATAATTTGACAATCAGGACAGTTAACTATGAAATATGTGGTACTAGAAACCCAGCATATTTGTTTTCTTGTCTCCTGGAGGATAGTATCACTTTAAAAATTTTAGGTCTTAGTGTTGATGAAGATATGAACAGAGTCATACCATAGATTAAAACAAGTTTTTAGATTTTACATTGTCACAGGTGAGCAGTTGGTATTTAAAAAGGATAATTCTCAAATTCTGCTAGTCTTCTTTCTGGTGATAGTTACAACTAATCTCTTCGAAAATAATAATGAATTCTTCCTTTTATTTATATTTAGTGCAGTATTGTCCCACGTATTACACAGAGAGCATATACTACAGATGTACGTCTTTGGCACAGTAAGAAATATGGAGCTGGTGTTTGAAGGTTTTCCTTCTGAGAATAAAATGCATGTCATCTGACCTTCAGGTCAGGTCAGGTCACCTCCCCATTTAGGGGGCAGCAATCACAAAAGTCCGATTCTTTTCTCGGACTAGCACATGGTGTAATGCTGCTACCCACTGGCCTCGGCCACTCTGCTGGGTGTTGCTCACAGCCCAAGTCCTGCCTCTTTGGGGACTGTTGAGCTGCCACTGCTCTGGGTTAAAAGTGAATGTGCTGTTTTCCTCTTCCCAGGACTCTGTCCAGAGGCTCTCAGAATGGTGCAGCCTTTGACATTCCATCGTAGGCTTTCCTACAATACAGCCTCTAACAAAACCAGGCTGTCCCCAACCCGTGGTAACAGGATTGTTTACCTTTATACCAGGAAGGTTGGGAAAGCACCCAAATCTGCATGTGGCCTGTGCCCAGGCAGACTTGGAGAGGTTTGCACTGTGAGACCTAAAGTTCCTATGAGGTTGCCTAAAACAAAAAAACCTATCAGCAGGGCCTGTGGTGGTTCCACGTGTGCTAAATGTGTTCGTCACAGGATCAAGCATGCTTTCCTTATGGAGGAGCAGAAAATCATTGTGTAAGTGTTGAAGGCACAAGCACAGAGTCAGAAAGCTAAGTAAGAAAATGAAGCTTTTTTTGAGTAGTAAAAATTAAGACTTAAAAAAAAAAGGGGGAATGTGCTCTGTGAACTCCAAGGAACTATACAGATGTCATGCTTTGTTATTGAAATTACCCAATCTATTTGCCTTTTCTTACCTAAAACTTAACATCAAAGGCAGTAAGCGTTGCTAATAACTTCCGAAAATCTTACACAATATAAATATACAGAAAAATAAAAATCACATTGCCATTAGCATTAAAGAAAGAGCCTGGTTGTTTGGGCTCCTTAAATTAAGACCTAAGATTGTGTTGTGAATTTGTGAATCCTACACAAAACATCACTCAGCATATTGTTTTTTATTGCCCTGTCATTTCTTTCTTTGTTAGTCAAAACTCTGAACTTTGTAAGGAAGGATGGAAATTTGAGTTGTCTGAGGTTTATTTTAATTTCTTTTTCGGTCAGTAGGCACAGTAAGCACTTGGATATTGAGACAACAGAAAAAGTTTTGTCACAGAAGTACACGTTTCTGTGTGTGCTTTTCTGAGACTTTTTGTCAGTTCTTGGGAAATTGAACAATCAATGCCTTAAATATTTTGGATTCCCACGAACGTGTAACATGGTGCGTAGCACATGGTAGATGCTCATTGGTATTTATTATCTGATTGAAATAGCATTACTCTGAAAGCCACATGGAGCCAAGAAGGAGTGCACTCACAGGTTTACCATTCAAAAATGTTTATGTTAAGCGGAAAAATATTTGCTACTCTGTGTAGATTAGTCCTGAGGCTACATTGCATGTAGAGGAAAGACAAAGTATAAGAGATACCAGCAAAAAGGAATCTTTTCCTTTCTCTCTTGTGTTATGTTATAATTAAACCATTTTTCCCATCTTGCTTTATGGAAGTGATACTTGGTACATACTTGAAATCCAAAGACGTATAGTGCTAAGTAGTGCATACCACGACATTATGATTTCTCCTAGAATGTGGTAGGGGCTGTAGCTACTTATGTCTACCGTTTATGGATGGCTTACTGTTTGCTAGTCACTGCTCACGGTATTATTTATTTATTGTCATTTAATTTAATAAATCTGTTATTTGGATTTCTAGACTTAGTTTAGTCACCTATTTTCTTCCTCATCAATTCATGCAGTGAAGGAAGTTGAAATATTATGGAAGAAAGATAAGAAAAACATATAGTAACAGCATAGTTAACCATATGTTGCAATAAAGTGGTAATGTTTCATATAATTTTCCTTTGTGTCATACCAAAGTTCAGCATGAAGATTTGTGACCTTACAGATGAGATACTACTTTTGCACTTTTATATAATCAGTCCAAACTAATACCACGTGGCAGTATTTCTAAATGAGATAATTTTCTCTTGAGCTTGCAGGTGAAAGGAAGGAATTTGGATGGGAAAGGTAAACAGGAAAATGTGGTTCCAAGACAGATAAACGGACTTAATGAGGAGTACAGGGGAGAAGGGTGGATCTTTGCTTGACAGAGTGAATATTTGAATTGATAAACTAATATAAACATTTAAGTGGAATAGCAGGTTTTAATTCTCTCTTTTGTTTAAGTGTTCCTCTTATTATAATAAGAGTGATAGCTCATAAACAACTAGCAAAGACTATTTTGTTCATTAATTTTAGGCCAATTTCTTCTTATTCTTTTTGTTAATAACTAGGCAAATTCAAATATCAAAGGGACACATCTTTGATTCAGCAATTCACCATTCCCTGCCTTTATTTTGTAAATTATTTTACAAAATATTATATTCGTTTCCTCTTACGTATTATTTTATGATTTAGCCAGACCTGGATATGAAAAGTTTGAGTCTTCAAGATTCAGCAATTCACATTTTCTTAGTGTTGATTTTATAATTGTTATTTGTTTAATATCATGACGAGATATGCTCATATTTTTTAAAAAAATTCCTAAAACAGAGGTCATCTGGATTGTGGTTCTAAATACTATTTTTCCAGAGCCAAGAATCACAGTGTGTTGGAGTTGGGTTATATTGAAAGTATTCATGCAAATCAATTATTATATTTGTCAGTTATTGTTAGTAGAATTGCTGTTATGTTTGCAGGGATATCTAAAGCATCACAATTTAACAGTTATATTATTTTGAAATATATATATATATATATATACACACACACACACACACACACATATATAGTCATAAAGGTTTTCCCGTAGTAATCTTCATAGTTGGTAAACATGAGGAAGAAGTTACTGAGACTAAGAACATCAGCAGAGACATGGCGGGGAATCAGCATCCCACGTGCTAGGAGGTGGGACCTAATAAGAGGTGGTTAGGTTTACCTTGTCCCAGGCATGGGTTGGTTCTCATCAGAGTGGGTTTATTTTAATTTTTTTTCTTTTTCTTTGAGACAGACTCTCACTCTGTTGCTCCAGCTAGAGTGCCATGACATCAGCCTGGCTCATAGCAACCTGAAACTCCTGGGTTCAAGCAGCCTCCTGCCTGAGCCTCCCCAGTAGCTGGGAATACAGGTACCCACGACAAAGTCTGGCTACGTTTTCTATTTTTTTTTTTTAGTAGAAATGGAGCCTTGCTCTTGTTTAGTGTGGCCTTGAACTCCTGAGCTCAAGTGATCCTCCTGCCTCAGCCTCCCAGAGTGGTAGGATTATAGCATGAGCCACTGTGCCTGGCCTGAGATGGATTTTTTTTAAAAAACAAGTTTGACCCTCTTGTCCTCTCTTGCTCTCTCTTGTTCTTCTACCTTCTGCCATGAGCTGAGGCAGCAAGAAGATTCTTCCTAGATGCTGGGAAGAATAAAATAAATAAACCTTACAAAACAGATACAACCCACTTCACAAAAATAAGGTCATCTGTACAAGAGTACAGGGAGGATAAAACAGAGAAACATGGCAGGATTAGAGAATTTGTTTTTTAACCAAGGACCAATGGCATCATCACACATACCACAGCTGTGGAGAAACCTCACAGAAGGGCAGTTCCAGTCTGTCCTAGTCCTTCCTCTCTGCATTCATTGCTGATTGCGTACAAGACTGTTCTTTAGGTGCTGCTTGGAGAGGGATATGTAGCTCTATATTCGATTTGTAGTTTTAAATCTACAGAGTGATTTGACAAGGCTACACTGTAAAGACACATAGACGGCTTAATAAAATCATTAGATTAAGGTGTAAACAAATAATAAGAAAGTGCAAGTCCATGAGGTGTGTGGCAAGAAGCCCAACACTGAAGTCATTTTGCAAAATACAGTGACACGCAGGGTCACGTGAAAGAGGGAGAATCATGCTTTGACAGGGCGAGGTGTGACTGTGTGTGTAAGGGCAGAGGAAGGGCGCAGCAGCTAACATTTGTTGAAAACCAGCTATGTTTTGGTAATTATGACAATCACTTCACCTACTTTATTTCCCTTAATTATCATAATGATTGATTGATAAAAGTTATGCCATTTTAAATGTGGAAATAAGGTCGTAGAGGCTTTTGGACTCCACCCAGGTCAGTCCAATCATCCTTCCAAATGAAGAGAAGCTGATGTGAACCTCAGAAATGCTTGGTGTACCTGTCCCGATGGCTGAGATGGATGAACCAGGCTAGCTGAGCACTTCAGTCATGTCAGCAGACCAGGCCCAGAGGGCTTTTAAAATATGCAATGCTTAGGCTTCAATCAGAATAAGTAAATCAGAGTATCGAGAGACAGGATTCAGACTTTTTCATTTTTTTTTTATATCTGCCCACATGGTTCTAATATGTAGCCAGAGAAAACAATTGCTATAATTTAATAAATTGGCATTCTGACTTATAACTTGCACAACTTTCCATGTTACAGTAATTTGTACAGTAAGTTACAGAAATGTGTAACTTTGCATGTTACAGTAATTTGTAAGTTGATGTCCCATATTATAGCAACTTACTAGTTAACTTCCTTGTAAATGTGACCCTCTAAATCTAATCTCTGATCAGTTGATGTTACAATTGTATCAAAGATCAGTCATGAATCACAATAAATTCTCCAAGTCCAAGGCCACAACATTCCCTGAGTCTTCTAGAGCTGCACTGTCCATTTGGCATTCTCAAGACATATGTGACTGTTAAGGTTAAATATAAGTTAATTTAAATTAAAGAAAATGTAAAATTTAGTTCATCACACCAGCCACATTTCAGGTGCTCAGTAGCTTCAGATGAGTAGTGACAATTTTTTTGGACAGCACAGATGTAGAATATTTTATCATCACAGAAAATTCTCTGGGATACCACTGTTCTAAATAATTAACTAATTAAATCTCTTGCAGACTCCCAGTTCACTTTGTCCTCTCATTTGGACATGTCTTCTCTAAAAAACTGTTATCCAGGATTTAATATATTAAATGACCCTTTACTTAGTTTATCAGTACAGGGAAAGGGTGTTTTCTTTTCTTTTTTTTTGCAGTTTTTGGCCGGGGCTGAGTTTGAATCTGCCATCTCCAGTATATGGGGCCGGCGCCCTACTCCTTTGAGCCACAGGCACCGCCCAGGGAAAGGGTGTTTTGGGGGAGGGAAGCCCCCCTCTGATCTGTGAGAGAACAGCAGAGTGAATGCGGGAACCTCACATCTAGAGGAGGTGGAGCTGGCCAGTGATACCACAGCTTTCCTCAGAATTGCCTGGCTTTTTATATCTCTGTGGAGCTTCCTTATTATCAAATATTTGTCTCACTTAAGGCATATAATGACTTGCAGCAAGTAAATATCCTGTAACAGCAAGGAATTATTTCACTTTCACAATTTATTTCTATGCTCCATATGCTTGTAATTTACTGATAACTTTTCAGGTAGGGAAAGGAAATTAGGGGTTAAATTAATAAATAATTGAAATGTTCTCTCTTAGAACCCAAGAGCTTACTCTGTTCATAATGAAAATAGCAGAGCCATCCACCCTAAATGATTACGTTAAGAAGAAGACTTAGAAGGCCTCATTTTCTATTCTTACACCAAAGTAGGAATTGGAAGGTGTGGCATTTTTATCTTGGATTACTTATGAGGCATAGATTTAAAGCAAAATTCCTAATTCTCCCAGCTGCATTTTCTTTATCTCTGAAGCTGAAGTAGTCGTGATACTGATCCTGCCCATCTCTCCGAGTTGTCATGGAAGCACACAAGACCCTTGACATTAAATGCCTTTAGGCCTTGGCACCAGCTTGGATCATTTTTGATGAAAGTGCTGTGGAACTTTGCATCAGGCATCGAACTCATATTGTTGTTCTTTTGCTATGATGCACTTCAGGTGCTTATGCTGAAGTTGCCAAGTATCTTGATGTTTCTGTAAAAGGATGGAAATCCCATCTTGAGAATGAGAGTGTAAATGGTGCGATTTCACATCCAACCTAGGTGGAATTAGCTCAAAGGTGAAAAATAAATACAGAGATAAAAACAGATGCACAAGCCATGAAGACTAAGAATTAAGAGGATACAGCGATTTTTAAACTGCCTGGCTCTTTCTTTAAAAATTAATTTCCACATAGGTCTGCTAAGTTTCAAAAGAAAAAATCAACCTGGGCTGGGCACAGTGTCTCACGCCTATAATCCTAGCACTCTGGGAGGCTGTGGCAGGTGGATTGCTTGAGCTCAGGAGTTCGAGACCAGCCTGAACAAGAGCAAGACCCTATCTCTACTAAGAAAAAACTAGCTCAGCATGGTGGCAGGTTCTTGTAGTCTCAGCTACTTGGGAGGCTGAGGCAAGAGGATCACTTGAGTCCAAGAGTTTGAGGTTGCTGTGAGCTATGACACTGTGGCACTCTACGGAGGGGGAAAGAGTAAAACTCTGTCTAAAAAAAAAAGGAAGGGAGGGAGGAACATAGAGGAGGGAGAGGAGGAGAAAGGAAAGTAAGATAAGGTCATCCTGGGTTATGTGGGGGAAAAAAAATCCACCAAAGGTAGTACTGATACAGGTCATGAGAACTTAGAAATTCTGAAGCTAGCAGTTTGTGAATCTGAAACTAGAATGTACATTATTATACAACTACTATGTAATTTGGTAAACTAGAATTATATAAATGTAATATAAATTGCTCTAATTAATGTAAATTTCTTCATATTTATTTTGAATTGAACTCCTGTTGACAGCAGAGAGTAAGTAGCAGCAAAGATCTGTTTAAGTTGAGAACTAAATTGCATTTTCACAACTATCCATGCTCTTTAAGGTACTGGGAGTAGTGTCTTAATTGCTAAAATTTACATTATGTTACTGACCACGTGTCAGTCTGTCCTTGAATCCATATCAAGGTTGACATCAACAAGCGCTACTACTCTGTTAATTATGATTAGCTAAACTAACTTAAGAATAATGCTCAGTTTTGCTTCTGTTAAATCCAGTCAACCTAGAAAGAAGTTACTTCCAACATTAGGTGAAGCCCAGGGGGAAAAAAAAAGCATGGTTCCCACAGGGGACACTGTGAGTGTCAGTCCAATTAGAGAAGGGTGCCAGGTAGAGCATGATGAAAACTATTGCGGAATAGATCACATTCAGAAATGATGAAAAATAATGTGGGATAGATCACATTCAGACGTGGTGAAAAATAATGTGGGATAGATCACATTCAGACGTGGTGAAAAATAATGCAGGATAGATCACATTCAGACGTGGTGAAAAATAACGTGGGAGAGATCACATTCAGATGTGGTGAAAAATAACGCAGGATAGATCACATTCAGTCGTGATGAAAAATAACCTGGGAGAGATCACATTCACACGTGATGAAAAATAATGTGAAATAGATCACATTCAGACATCATGAAAAATAACGTGGGCTAGATCACATTCAGACGTGGTGAAAAATAATGCAGGATGGATCACATTCAGACCTGATGAAAAATAACATGGGATATATCACATTCAGACATGATGAAAACTAATGCAGGACAGATCCCATACATACATGGTGAAAAATAACGCGGGAGAGATCACATTCAGACAGAGGACTTTTGGTTCTGTATGTTAGTGCCCAACTTAGAATAATCTGGATTGCAGATTCCTGGGCCTCATTCTAAACCAATTTATTGACAATTGCTGACAGTGGGAATCTGCATTTTATCAAGTTACTCAGATGTTACGAGATGATGTAAGATATAAATCTTTTTAATTTTTAACCTTTATTAAGGTATGATTGACAAATAGAAATGATAAACATTAAAGGTGAACAACGTGGCATGTTGGTATGTGGTTAAATTGTGAGATGATTCCCATAATCAAGCTAACATTCATCACCTCACATTTTGTGTGTGGGTGTGTGTGTGTGGTGGGAATACTTGAGATCTACAGTCTAGCACACTGCAAGTTTATTAGTAACTACAGCCAGTATGCTGTATAAGTCCTCAGAATATATTTCTTGTATAAGCGTTGTACCCTTTACTAACACTTTCCTGTCTCCCTGCTCCACAACGCGTGGTGACCACCATTCCAGGACTGTCTCTGGGAGCAGGACTGTTTTGGAGTCCATGTATTAGTGAAGTCAAACAGTATTTTGTCTTTCTGTGTCTGACTTATTTCACTTGGAATAGTGCCCCCATGGTTCATTTGTGTTGTTACAAATGGCAAGATATCCTGGATCTAGAGTTACACTTTTAAAATCTGGGAGTAATAGGAAGTAAGAGGCCTTTCAGCGAGGGAACGGGATTACTATTAGGACAAAAAGAAGGGGTGAGACTGAGGGCAGGGTGGAACTGACAGAACAAGCTGTCACCCAGGCAAGAGAGACGAGGGCCTTCACCAGAGTCTGAATAAAGGGCTCCACGACTAGTCATCACCATAAAAAAATAGAATTTAAAGAGAGATTCGAAGTGGAAGAGAAGTATTCAACTGAGCACAGATGTAAAGAGAACAGAGATACATTGACATAAACTGAGAACTAAAATGGCTGTTTTCGTAGTAATAAGTTTATTATAGGGTATTAGCTGACGATGATGCTTTTAAATGAAAACTTACAGGACATACATGAAGGAAAGAGGAATTCCAAGCTTACGTGACAGATTCTGGCTAGAGTAATAGATGAATTTTTTTTTTTTTAGAGACAGTCTCACTCTGTTGCCCTCGGTAGAGTGCTGTGGCATCACAGCTCATAGCAACCTCCAGCTCTTGGGCTTAGCGATTCTCTTCTCTCAGCCTCCCAAGTAGCTGGGACCACAGGTGCCTGCCACAATGCCTGGCTATTTTTTGTTGCAGTTTGGCCAGGGCCAGGCTTGAACCCATCACCTTCTGTATATGGGGCCAACGCCCTACTCACTGAGCCACGGGTGCCGCCCTAATAGATGAATTTTTTATAGAGCACTCTCAAATAAGGCTTCTCTGTTTTCTTGCCCCTTTAAATTATCAAAATATATGTTATTTCCCATACAAAGGATTGCTAAAAGCTAATCACATGGACTTACTGATAAAATGCTAAAATGAAAATGTTTTAAATTTAGGCATGATCCTAAAAGTTGTCTTTATAGTTTATGTCATCAAAGATAAAAATGTACCGCATAGTTGATAAAGTGAATATATTTAATTGTTTTGCTTTTTCTAGGCAGAAGTAAAGTCGTTAAGGGTTGGGCAAAGTGGTTGGAAGCTTATTTATATGTGCCAGTGAGGTTTTTGGTACATGCTTAGCTGTTGAACTGTATTTTAAAACGACCCGTAGAGATATCAGACGATAGACACCATTCCCCTGTCTTGAAGTTAAGCCTGTTTTCCGTAAGTCCCTGGGGTTCAATTTCCAACTTAGCTCTGGTCCTTTGAGAGACCAATTAAGACAGCTGGTTAATATAGAAATTGTTGTCTGAAAATTAAAAGTTAGAGCATGTCCCAAATCGCAGACTTGTTGGCCTGCTGGGAGACTTTCCAGTATTAGGTATGTCCTAAACCCAAACTGTTTATTCCAAACTACTATCTTGATTGGAGCAGATTTTGAAAACGGTATATGAGGAGACCTTTGACAGCTCTTATAAGCTATGTATACTTCTACCAAAATAAAAATGTTTTTAAAAAATGTAAAAAGGTAAAAACATTAAACAAAAAAAACCTTTTGGTTACAAGTATTTTAATTTTGGATTTGATCCTACTTTTAACAATAAAAAACTTTAATGTTAAAGTCATTTAACATGTCATTTAACATGTTCAGCAATTGAAATGTTTTATTGATTACACTGGAAACAAAAGATAGGCATGTTCCCAGAGGTGCTCCGTTCTCTGCTGCGTGGGTAGACTCAGGATTGCACTTGCACTTATGTGAGTTTTATATACATTTTTGTTGTCTGATATCGAGCAGTAGACACCTATTTTTATGGAACATATTGTAAGGAGTACTGAGTATGAAACACAGTAGGCAAGGAATTCATTGTCTATTAAATATTTTTGGATCTAAATGAACACCTCTTTTCATTTTCTAAACTAGAATTCGTAACTAAATCACATTGTTTAGAATAGATTTATATTGTACCCTGAGTTTAACATGCTATGGTATTTGCATTAATTAATTTATCTGATTAAAGTACTTCTAGATATATTTGTTGCCATTTTACTATAAAGAAATTCAGAAAAGAATCGAATGTATTTTTTACCAAACACTCTACTTGAACTTTTAGATTGCATTGCATATGCGAGGAATAGATAAACACATTTATTTGTTCATCTGACAAATATTCTTTGAGCATCTAGCATGTCTCAAGCCCTGTTCTTGGCACTTAGAACAGGGCCTGCAGGAAACAAGGCATGATTACGGTCATCAAGAACTCGCATCTTATTATTCCAGATATGTCAATAATAACAGCATTTTACCTTCAAATAGTATTAGAGCCACTCTTTATAATAATAAATTAGTAAAACCTATAGATTATTTCTAGAATCAGAGGTCATGGAAAAACATTCTTCTGTAGAATTGAATTTTAAATTCATATTTTAATTAGTTCCTACTATTTTTCAACAATATGGACACCTAGGCTTTCAAATTTGGGATTTTGCTTTCTTAGAAATTCATGGCAGACTCAGTGCCTGTTTACTTAATGCCATTGATTGATTTGACCCATGGGGAAAAGCCTACATTATATAAACTGATGAGAAATATTTCAGCATGAAAATTGTAATTGCAAACATTTTATAATTGATGTCTTTATAAAGGAAAGATGTTTTACTACTTTTTAACCTCTACATCCTTTGATGAGAAGTCTTTATCTTTCATCTGTTGTTCACTTTTTTTCCAGGTTTTAGGGAAAAAGCCAGAGCTTCGAGATGAAGACAATGATGATGACATAATAGCAGACATAAATAATAGGAAAATGGCTAAACTTTACATGGTGAGTTTACTGCTGATGAGTTCTATTGCTTCTGCTCTACTGGATGTATTTAGGGAGGTCTATTTCAGGAGAGACTATCTTGCTACAGGTGATAACTCTCCTCATTACCCTCAAAGAGAAATGTATAGACACACTCAGTTCCTTGCCCTTGTATACTTATTAAAATTACTTTTTATTACTTTCATTATTTTTATTAAAAATCAGTTTCCAGAAGACTTAAATATTACCCACAACAAAGATTTACCCATAACAAATATAGCCCATAAAAAAGATTTATTTTAGGTTATTTTAATATATTAACATAAGAAAATTTCAGTTTAAAAAGAATTTCAAACCAATACTAGGCATTAAAAAAAAATAGCCATTTAGCTAAAGTTAATTTTTTAAGCCAAAAAGCAAAGAAAAAGCTTTCTTTCTTCTTTCTTTCATATTGCTATAAATAAATTATATATTATTGCTGTACTAGTTTACAACAATATATTTTGATATATGACACTTGTTTTTTTTTTATTAAATCATAGCTGTATATATTAATGCAATTATGGAGTACAATGTGCTGGTTTTATATACAGTTCAAAATGTTTTCATCAAACTGGTTAACATAGCCTTCTTAGTTATTGTGTTAAGACATTTATATTCTATACCTAGTAAATTTAATGTGTACCCTTGTAAGATGCACCACAGGTGTAGTCCCACCAATGACCCTCCCTCCACCCATCCTCTACTCTCTCAGTGTTTCTTTTATAGAGTAAAATATTTTATAAACTTTTTAAAATCTCAAACATATTAACATTTGTTCATAGCCATTGTCACAAATGTATCATTATGGCACTTTTTCTTATAAGTTCTTTTTTTGAATCACCCAGCCTAAAATGTTAATTTTTTATACAGTTTCATCAGATCATAAAATCTTCACCATATTTAAAACATCCTCTTTAGTCATGAGAAGGTTTTCTGTATTACAACCTTTACTTTCAGGTGGGTAAAGCTATCAAACCAAACAGGTAGAAGGAAATGGCAAAAACAGCCCTGTGCTGACCATTGGCAAACTTGCTTCTATGTCAGGGCTCTGGCAAATGACTGGCTGTGTGATCTTGGGCAAGACATAACCATCCTGACTGTTAGTTTTCTTACCTGAGAAAAAAAAAAGAGAGAGAGAGAGAGATTTTATTAGATGATTACTCAGGTTTCTTCCAACTCCATAATTTTGTGATTTTATTTAAATGAGGATAACAAAAGCCACAAGACATAACCGCTGAAGGAGACTGCTACAAAAGGCTTTCCAGGTGCTCCTCCCCTTGCAAATTTCTTAGCATGTCACTGAGAGTAGGTCTTAATCTCCTTGCAGAATTCAGTAGTTTTCGAATCTATAACAGGAAGAAATTATATCTGCAGTTCTTTAAGGGTCTTTCTAGTCAAAATCTCTGAGATTTTGAATGAAGATCTAACTACTAATTTGTGCAGTATGACTTCCTTTTCATAGTGAAGAAATGGATTCTTTTATTTCTAGATGGCAAAGGGAAATATGGTTACTACAGATGGTGCCAAAAAAAAAAAAAAGGAAGGAATAACTGTGTTAAAATTGTAATACTCAAATCATGACTTCTGCAATTGCAAGAGATATAAGATACAATATATAAGATAGCAAATGTTATCAGTATATATTGTATATTTCAATTTTAAAGTTTTTTCCTTTTTTAAAATGCACATACATTTTTGGGCACCCTCAGAATACTAATACTGATAATTTTAATGTTGCATCACCAGTCAGAACTATTCTCCTTCTGGGGCAGCATTAGAGACCTAAGAAATATTGTTAAGAGGGAAAATGCTAGTCCTGAATTATCCCTCCCTCTAGTGGAATAAGAATGTGTTGCATATACCTAAAGCATTAAGTCCGTTTGAGAATAATCTGGGGTTGCAAGACGAGACTGGGAGTCAGAACAATTTATGGAAATTTTTTTTTTTTTTTTTTTTTTGAGATAGAGTCTTTGTCGCCCTCTGTAGATTGCGGTATTGTCATAGCTCACAGCAACATCACACTCTTGGGCTCAAGTGATCCTCTTGCCTCAGTCTCCTGAGTTGCTGGGTCTACAGGGGGCATGCCACAAAGCCCAGCTAGTTTTTCTATTTTGAGTAGAGACGAGGGTCTCCGTCTTGCTCAGGCTGATCTCTCCTGAGCTCAAGCAGTCCTCCTGCCTCTGCCTCCCAGAGCGCTAGGATTCCAGGTGTGAGCCACCGTGCCCAGCATGGGGCACTTTCAATTCAAAGTCCTCCCTGTTGCTGTAAAACCACACCACTGATCTAGGGAGGGCCCTGGAATTTGCATATTTAACAAGTGCCTGGGCTAAAGGTAGCCTATAAGCTGACCTTTGAAAACCGGTGCATTCTAACCTGCATGGGTTTTTTTGTTTGTTTTTTTATTGTTGGGGTTTCATTGAGGGTGCAAGAAACTAGGTTACACTGATTGCATTTGTTAGGTAAAGTCCTTCTTACAATTGTGTCTTGCCCCCAACTAACCTGCATGAAATATCACTTTCAATTTTCTAAGGTCACCTACAAATTAAAAAAAAAAAAGTTCTGCGGTCACTTCCAAACTTACAGAAGAAATTTACTATAATAGTTTATACAAAGTTATACTTAAATTACAGGACTTCTGTTTTTAAAATTTCTTTGCATATAAACTATATCAATGCTTTTCTTAACACAGTGCTTGGCATATGGTAGACACTCAAGAAATATCGATTGAATGAATGTTTAAACATTAACTTTTTATGGATGTACATGATGTACATGTACAATGAGTATATGATTATTACTTATTCGAAAAGATTGCTCTATAAGAAATAATCATGTGAAGCTCATCATTTAGCACATCTGAGCATGGCAATAAACCTTAGCCTTTTTTTTTATCACTGTTACCCACTGATGTTTTAGGCACAGTGTCAAAACTTAACTTTTTAATTCATAGTTCTTTTATTCCAAAGGGCTTAAAAAAAAAACTCTTTCAAGGTATAATTTGGGGCTTGTGGATTTTTTTATTTGTTGAAACAGCTTGATTGAGATATAATTTACATACCATAAAATTCACACATTTAAAGTATACAATGTAATGGCTTTATAACATTTAAAGAGTTGTTCAACTATTACCAAATCTAATCTTAGAACACCTTAATGACCCATCATCCTGAAACGAAATCATGGCGCTGATGGTTTTTCTATCAGGTTTCAGATGCAAGTGGTTCCATGAAAGTGACTGTGGTGGCAGAGGAAAACCCCTTCTCCATGGCTATGCTGCTTTCAGAAGAATGCTTTATTTTGGACCACGGTGTTGCAAAACAAATTTTCGTATGGAAAGGTAAAAAAAAAAAAAATTGAGATTCTCACTACATTTTGGATTTATAGATGTTTCTTTAGAAGAGTAAAGAAAATATCTTCTTTGATTTTTTTTCAAAAGTCCAACTTCTTTTGTTGTTGTTTTTTAAGTTTTTGCTTTTGTACAAAGATGCATAGTTCTCAAGGAATAGCTTATACACAGAGGGATCAAACTTTGCTTTCCTCCATGTAATTTCAAGTTCAGGCTAGAGTCCACAACACTGTTTTCTGACAAATGTGTTACCATAGTCTGATTTAAACATAAATTGTTATATAATCGTTTCTCTAATATTAAAATGCAAATGTTTATATAATACAGAAATGGAAAATATTATAGTAGCCACACAATCTAATTGTGACTTGTAAATGATGACTGTTTAAAATAGTCTTAAGATTTTATTAATATGTGCACTTGGGGCGGGGCCTGTGGCTCAAAGGAGTAGGTCACCGGCCCCATATGCTGGAGGTGGTGGGTTCAAACTCAGCCCCGGCCAAAAACTGCAAAAAAAAATATATGCACTTGTGTCCACCTTAGCTATATGCACATGTCTATTCTATTGACAGTCTGGAAATGTAAAGGTGCAGCCCTCAATAAATTGTTAAATCACTCAGAAAGGAAACAGTTAGGATCTCTTGGACCTGGAACACATTCATAAAATTTTCTAATTTTAAATTTTTTATCAGTAGGAAAATATTAAAAATAATTTTCTCAATATACATTATGTATATATATTTTCTCAATTTTTCAATGTATATATATTGAATTACCCAGACTTCTCATGTTATAAATACAATTCTAGTGGAGACATTTTGGTGAGTTACTTTCCCGTCAAATGACCACTATGTCAAAATTTAAAAATATTGTGTAATATCCTTAAAATAATTCACTTACCATTTCAACAGCTTACACTGTTTTCTAATTTTTTAAAAGTCTTTATATATAAAGACTGATCCCTAGTAGTAAATCCCCTACTTAAATTAAAACTTGGTGCTCTTTGTTATTCAGGAACTGATAGATAAAATCACATATACTTAAAAATTCCATCACATAAATAACTTTTCTTATCTGATTTATCAGAGAAACAGCTTTGAGCATGTGCATCTAAATTGTCCTCTTTATAATAAATAGATGAGGAAAATATCTTAAAATATTAAGGTAGCTCACATGATGTTATAGCACATATAATACGTAATGATCTGTTATAAACCTTTTCAGAGACACCTGAAAACTCACTGTAGAAACCAGTCATTGATTTTTCACTCTCATGTAAATTGATCTGTAAATATCCCACATAAAATATGGTCATTTTCCTTAGTTTAGAAAAGCATTTTGGCTCAGCACCTGTAGCTCAACGGGCTGAGGGGCCAGCCACGTACACCTGAGCTGGCGGGTTCGAATCCAGCCCAGGCCTGCCAAACAACAATGACGGCTGCAACCAAAAAATGGCCGGGCATTGTGGTGGGCGCCTGTAGTCCCAGCTACTTGGGAGGCGGAGGCAGGAGACTCGCTTGAGCCCAGGAACTGGAGGTTGCTGTGAGCTGTGATGCCACAGCACTCTATCCAGGGTGACAAGCTTGAGGCTCTGTCTCAAAAAAAAAAAAAAGAGTTTAGA
>CAUYON010131287.1:0-12282 GCA_963573935.1 Arctocebus calabarensis | reverse complement strand
CCTCCCCCATGAGAATGGCTCACAGTATACTTGCCATATAAACCAGTGAGAAGAGTTCAAATATCCTCCCATTTTATCCCACGGGAGACACTCTCTAAAAACCAGACCTCCTTCCCCTACTAGGGTGCCATGGCACTCTCCTGCCAGGCATAAAACTGTATAAAACTGTACATATTCTCTACGTGCAATTCTGAACTTCCAGCACTCCCCTCCACTCTCACCCCAATGTGTGCTGATTCTCCGGCATGGGAGAAAGGAGAGGAAGGTCAATTGAGTGGGAATCATACATAAGTGGTGGTGCCTCGAGGCACAGAGCAGCAGCCGCAGAGGCAGGAACAATAGGGCTAACACCCCTACGGATATTTTGAAAGGAAACCCCAGTATCTCTGGGCAATTAGAGGAAGCCGAGCATCTTCTCTAGTGGCAGCCACTGATGGAACATATCTGGGACAGAAATGCAGGCCCCATGAGTAAAGGGTGACCACTTTACCTGAGTTGGTATCTTCCTTGACAGTGCAGGGGGACTAGAATATGCACACTCAGAAACTGCAGACTCCTGGGGAGGGGCTGCCCCAGGGGACTGCTTCACTGAGCCTCAGACGCACCCAAGGGGTCATAGCTGAGACAAATGTGGGTAGACAGAGGATGTAACTGACAGCTAAGTGTGAGTTCTGACCACATCTGCCCTAACACAAACTGCAGCTGAGACTGGACAGTGGCACAGCCAAGGCAGAGTTGCTCAGTGTCTGATCCATGGGGGAATATAGCCAGGACAGAAACAAATTCTGCGAAGTTGTTCTGTTCTGTCAGCAACATCAGTTCGGGGCAGGGCTGGAACTTAGTGAACCACTCCAGCCCCCAATAAGCGCCCGAGGTTGTCAGGCCTCACCTTCCCCTGCCAGATAGTGGCAGAGAGTGGCAGCCTGGCTGAGGAGACACAGATCTCCCTGTGACTCAGGCAGGCGCAAAACCCCTGGAGCATCTGCCTATTGGAGGGAACTGGATTGCAGCCCTGCAGGGTTACCAGTGACTGGGTGTGACAGAGGTGTAAGGTGGGGAAGGAGACATCAACCTTCCTACATATTTGCTGAGTGGGTCCTTCTGACCTCACGGAGTGCCAGAGTGAGTTATACTTGAGCTGCCAGCAGACCCCTGCTATCTAGTTGCCAGAGACCTTTTGATCTTTCTGACCTGAGACTAGTGCTGAAAGGGACAATAGATTTGGACCTCTTGAACTGAGCCAATCACCTGAGGACTATCCAAAGTGGTACCCTGGGTGTGTGGTTGTGGGAAGGTTTGATTTTTCTTTTCCAATTGTTGCCTGTGGGAGGCGGGGTGACTTAATTGCTGGTATTTCTCAACAGCTCAGACTTCAACCCAGAGTAACTGATTCACTAGGGTAAGACAGAGACCAGCTGAAAATAAGACAGAGCCACTCAACCCCACCACACCAAGAAGGTCCCCAGTTTCTCAGGCTGTAGCACTAAATAGGTCCTTGGCAAAGCTTTAGGGAAAAAGATACAGACACTAGTCCCAGCTTTTGGCAAAGTACTGGCCAATCACTACTCCTGGAGCCCCCAACCCAACTTCTCCTTATCTGCTCATCTAGCCAAATGCTGTAAAAAAATCATGAGGTGGAATCAGTGG
The DNA here is from genome assembly GCA_963573935.1 of Arctocebus calabarensis. Lineage (NCBI taxonomy): Eukaryota > Metazoa > Chordata > Mammalia > Primates > Lorisidae > Arctocebus > Arctocebus calabarensis. The sequence continues at coordinate 10,635 of CAUYON010131287.1, read as the reverse complement.
AAAAACTCCGGTAACATGAATAACCAGAGTTGATCAACCCCCCACCTCTAAGGAACAATTTGGCAGACACAACTGAAGATCCCATTCATAAACAGATGGTTGAAATTCCAGAAATAGTATTCAGAATTTGGATTGCAAAAAAGATCAACAGAACAGAAGTAAAGTTGGAATTAGAAATTCAAGGAGCATTTCAAAAGTTGTCTCAAGAATTCAATAAATTCAAAGACAAATCACCAAAGATTTTGACACATTGATACAAGAATTTGCAGCCCTCAAAGATCTGAGAAATACAGTAGAAACCCTTAGTAATAGAATGGAGAAAGCAGAAGAAAGGATTTCTGACATTGAAGACAAAGCTTTCAAACACTCCCAAACACTCAAGGAGGAAGAGAAATAAAGAGCAAAAATGAATCATTCTCTCAGAGAGCTCTGGGATAATTTGAAGAAAACCAATATTTGCCTTATAGGGATCCCTAAAGGAGAGGAAGTGGCTTTGCAAGGCACAGAGGCTCTTTTTCATGAGATTATGAAAGAGAACTTTCCAGACATGCCAAGGGATTCTGAAATTCAGATGGCAGAGTTTCAGAACCCCAGAAAGACTCAACCCAAATAAGACATCCCCCAGGCACATCATAATTAACTTCACTAAAGTTAACATGAAGGAGAAAATTCTGAAAGCAGCCAGATGTAAGGAAAGTATAACCCACAAGGGGAAGAATATTAGAATAACTGCAGAAACATTTCAAGCTAGAAGAGGGTGCTTATTGACTTTTAATCTCCTAAAACAAAATAACTTTCAACCCAGGATCCTATATCCAGCTAAACTGAGTTTGATTTATGACGGAGAAATTAAATAATTTAATGATATTCACATGTTGAAGAAATTCGCCATAACTAAACCAGCTTCCCAGGATATTCTCAGACCTATTCTCCATAATGACCAGTGCAATCCTCCAATACAAAAGTAAACTCACTCAGAAATTTGATCAAATTCCAACTTCCACAGTGGTGAAAAGATTAAAAATGTCCACTGGGTTTTGAAAAACTTGATACCCCAAATTCTGCCAGGCTTATAAATATTCTGAATTGATGTGAATAGCTTAAATTGTTCTCTAAAGAGGCACAGGTTGGCTGACTGGATATAAAAAATCAGGCCAGATATCTGCAGCATACAAGAATCTCATCCTACTTTAAAAGATAAATATAGACTCTGGGTGAAGGGATGGTCATCTATATTCCAGGCAAATGGAAAGCAGAAAAAAGCAGGTGTTGCAATCTTATTCACAGACAAAATAGGCTTTAAACCAATGGCTCAGTCAGTAGGGCACTGGCCCCATATATCGAGGGTGGTGGGTTCAAACCCAGCCCTGGCCAAACTGCGACAAAAAAGTAGCCAGGTGTTGTGGCGGGTGCCTGTAGTCCTAGCTACTTGGGAGGCTGAGGCAAGAGAATCACCTAAGCCCAGGAGGTGGAGGTTGCTGTGAGCTGTGTGACACCACGGCACTCTACCCAGGGGCATAAAGTGAGACTCTGTCTCTGTAAAAAAAAAAAGTAAGGAAGAATAAGGATGGACACTTCATATTTGTTAAGAGTAATACTCAATATGATGAGATTTCAATTATTAATATTTATGTACCCAACCAGAATGCACCTCAATTTATAGGAGAAACTCTAACAGACATGAGCAACTTGATTTCCTCCAGCTCCATAGTAGTCAGAGATTTTAACACTCCTTTAGTAGTGTTGGATAGATCCTCCAATAAGAAGCCAAGAAAATAAATTTTAGATTTAAACTTAACCATTAAACATTTGGATTTAACAGACATCTACAGAACATTTCATCCTAATAAAACTGAATACACATTCTTCTCATCAGCCCACAGAACATACTGCAAAATTAATCACATCTTAGGTCACAAGTCTAACCTCAGAAAATTTAAAAGAATATAAATTATTCCTTGCATCTTCTCAAACCATCATAAAATAAAAGTTGAACTCAGTAACAACAGGAATCTGCATATTCATACAAAAACATGGAAGCTAAAAAATCTTATGCAGAATGATAAATGGGTCATAGACAAGATTAAGAAGGAAATTACCAAATTTTGGGGACAAAATGATAATGAAGACATGAATTATTAGAACCTCTGGGATACTGTAAATGCAGTCCTAAGAGGGAAATTTATAGCACTGCAAGTCTTCCTCAAGAAAACAGAAAGAGAGGAAGTTAAAAACTTAATGGAACATCTCAAGAAACTAGAAAAGGAAGAACATTCCAGTCCCAAACCCAGCAGAAGAAAATAAATAACCAAAATTAGAGCAGAATTAAATGAAATGGAAAACAAAAGAATTATACAATAGATCATTAAATCAAAAAGTTGTTTTTTTGAAAAGGTCAATAAAATAGATAAACCTTTGGCTAACCTAACCAGGAAAGAAAGATTAAAATCTCTAATTTCATCAATCAGAAATGGTAAAGATGAAATAGCAACCTCAGAAATTCAAAAAATCCTTAATGTATATGTAAGAAACTCTATTGTCAAAAATATGAAATTTCTGAAGGAAATTGACCAATTGGAAGCACGCCACTTTCCAAGACTTAGCCAGAATGAAGTGGAAATGTTGAACAGGCCGATATCAGGTTCTGAAATAGCATCAACTATACAAAATCTCCCTAAAAAGAAAAGCCCAGAACCAGATGGCTTCATGTCAGAATTCTACCAAACCTTTAAAGAGGAACTACTACCTATATTACTCAACCTTTTCCAAAATATAGAAAAAGGAGGAATACTACCCAACACATTCTATGAAGCAAACATCACCTTGATCCCCAAACCAGGACAAGACCCCAACAAGAAAAGAAAACTATAGACCAATATCACAAATGCATATTGATGGAAAAATATTCAACAAGATCCTAATAAAAAGAATCCAGCAACACATCAAACAAATTATATACTATGACCAAGTGGGTTTTATCCCAGAGTCTCAAGGCTGGTTCAATATACGTAAATCTATAAATATAATTCAGCACATAAACAAATCAAAAAACAAAGACCATATGATTCTCTCAATTGATTCAGAAAAAGCTTTTGATATTATCTAGCATCCCTTCATGATCAGAACACTTAAGAAAATGAGTGTAGAGGGACATTTCTTAAACAGATAGAGGCCATCCACAGCAAACCCACACCCAATATCATGCTGAATGGAGTTAAATTGAAATAATTTCCACTCAGATCAGGAACCAGGCAAGGTTGCCCATTGTCTCCACTGCTCTTTAACATTGTAATGGAAGTTTTAGCCATTGCAATTAGGAAAGAAAAGGTGATCAAGGATATCCATATAGGGTCAGAAGAGATTAAACTTTCACTCTTCACAGATGATGTGATTATATATCTGAAAAACACCAAGGATTCTACTACAAAACTCTTAGAAATGAATAAAGAATACAGCAGTGTCTCAGGTTACAAAATCAGTATTCATAAATCTGTAGCCTTTATATATATCAAAAAGAGCCAAGCTGAAAAAGCAGTCAAAGACTCTATTCCATTCACAGTAGTGCCAAAGAAGATGAAATATTTGGGAGTTTACCTAACAAAGGATGTGAAAGATCTGTATAAAGATAAGTATGAAACTCTAAGAAAAGAAATAGCTGAAGATGTTAACAAATGGAAAAATATACCATGCTCCTGGCTGGGAAGAATCAACATTGTTAAAATGTCCATACTACCTAAAGCAATATGCAATTTTAATGCAATCCCTATTAAAGCTCCATTGTCATACTGTAAAGATCTCGAAAAAATAATATTTTGTTTTATATGGAATCCAAAAAAATCTCAAATAGCCAAGACATTATTCATAAATAAAAACAAAGCAGGAGGAATCATGCTACCAGACCTCAGACTATACTATAACTCAATAGTGATCAAAACAGCATTGTACCGGCACAAACACAGAGATGTAGATGTATTGAACAAAATAGAGAACCAAGGGATGAGCCCAGATACTTACTGTTATTTGATCTTTGACAATCCAATTAAAAACATTCAGTGGTGAAAAGATTCCCTATTTAACAAATGGTGCTGTGTGAACTGGCTGGCGACCTGTAGAAGACTGAAACTGGACCCATACTTCTCAACATTAACTAAGATAGACTCTCACTAGGTTAAAGATTTAAAGTTAAGATATGAAACTATGAAAATACTAGAAAAAAGTGCAGGGAAAACTCTTGAAAGAATCAGCCTGGGTGAATATTTTATGAGGACTCCCCTGGCAATTGAAGCAGAATCAAAAATACACTACTGGGATCTGATCAAAGTAAAAAGCTTCTGCACAGACAAGAAGACAGTAAGTCAAGCAAGCAAACTGTGCTCAGACTGGGAGAAGATATTTGCAGGTTATGCCTCCAATAAAGGTTTAATAATGAGAATCCACAGGGAACTCAAATGTATTAGCAAGAAAAGAACAAGTGATCCCATCTCAGGGTGGGCAAGGGACTTGAAGAGGAACTTCTCTGAAGAAGACAGGTGCACGGCCTACAGACACATGAAAAAATGCTCATCATCCTTAATCATCAGAGAAATGCAAATCAAAACTACTTTGAGATATTATCTAACTTCAGTAAGATTAGCCCGCATCACAAAATCCCAAAACCGGAGATGTTGGGGTGGATGTGGAGAAAAGGGAACACTTCTACATTGGTGGTGGGAATGCAAACTAATATATTCCTTTTGGAAAGATGTTTGGAGAATACTTAGAGAATCTAAAAATAGACCTGCCATTCGATCCTATAATTCCTCTTCTAGGTATATTTCCAGAAGACCAAAAATCACATTATAACAAAGACCACATTATAACAAAAATCACAAAAACCAGAAAGACCACAAAAATCACATTATACCAATGGTAACATCTGTACCAGAATGTTCATTGCAGCCCAATTCATAATTGCTAAGTCATGGAAGAAGCCCAAGTGCCCAATGGCCCACGAATAGATTAATAAATTGTGGTATATGTACATGGAATATTACACAGCCTTAAAGAGAGATGGAGACTTTACCTCTTTCACGTAAAGAGGAGCTGGAACATATTCTTCTTAGCAAAGTATCTCAAGAATGGAAGAAAAAGTATCCAATGTACTCAGCCCTACTGTGAAACTAATCTATAGCTTTCATATGAAGGCTATAACCCAACTATAGCAGAAGAATATGGGAAAAGGGGCAAGGGAGGGGAGGGGAGATGGGAGGATGGGTGGAAGGAGGGTAATTGGTGGGATCATACCTACAGTGCATCTTAGAAGGGTACAGGTGAAACTTACTGAATGCAGAATATAAATGTCTTACCGTAATAACTAAGAACATTCCTTGAAGGCTATGTTAACCAGTTTGATGAAAATATTTCAGATTGTATATGAAACCAGCACACTGTGCCCCATGATTGCATTAATGTACACAGCTATGATTTAATAATAAAAAAAAAAATCAGGAGCAGCCTGGGCAGGGATTTCCTCTCAGAGTTTCTCATCAGGCCGCAGTTGGATGTGGGCTGGGGCTCCAGTCACTGCAGATGTGCTTGGGGAGGCTCCATATCCAAGGTGGCTGACTCACCTGACTGGTGGGTTGGATGGAGCTGCTGGTGGGCGATCTCAGTTCTTCTTACCATGGGGGTCTCCTCTTCATAGGACTGCTTTGGTGTCCTCATGACATGTTGCTGGCTTTCCACAGAGAAGTCCAAGAGTCTGTGGGGAAGGTCATTGTCCTCTATGACCTAGCCTCTGAAGTCACACACCACCACTTGCACAGTATTCTAACAGTCACACAGTACATCCCTGACTTAGTGTGAGAGGACACTGTATTAAGGCATGGCTACTAGGAGGTCAGCATCCTGGGTGCTGACCTGGGAAAGAAGGAGAGAATTACTGAACAGAGTCCCTGCATGGGCCCAAGTATGTGGGATTCAGTGCAAAAGGAGAGGGAATAGGTATTGTTAGTGGCACAGAGCGGCATGGCTGGTAACAGGTGCAGTTAGTTACAGGGCCGTGGCAGATGTGGTCATGGGAGCTTTATGCACTTTCCTCTAATTCTTTTTTCTGTTTCTCAGTGAAATAGAAATCAATATAGATCAAGAATGAAGATCAGGAAGGAGGTGTTTAGAAAGTCATAAGTATTTCAAACTTTTCAGTGTGTTAAAGTGATGCAGTCACTAATCTTTGTTTGGCCATATTATAAGGACAAAGAAAATGCCTTCTTTTTAATCACTGTTCTGTAAGAAGAGCCATAGCCTGAGTTTCAGTAAAGCAAAAACAAAAAGGGTTTTGTTTTCATTTTTAAAGACCATTTTTTTTTTCTTTTTTGTTTCAAGAACTGTCTTAGTTTATAGCCTGGAAACTTGTATGCTATCAGTATCCTTTGGTTTGTGATTAGACTACTTTGTTACTTCTGTTTATGGAATAGAATAAAATACAGATACTATGTGTGCCTAATGGAGACAGAGAACAATTCGTGGCCTTGTCCAAGGTCAATCAGCCTAAGACCTCCAGGAACAAACCTGGAGACAATTAAGTCAGGGTTTACTGACTCATCTCAGTGCAGTCTGTCTATGTGTATCAGAGGACTGTGGGGTGTTTCATCAAACAAAGGGATAAATAAGAGTTCATACAGGATTTTGAGAAGGAGCGAAGTTGAGGTGCAATGTAAATGAAGTATTTTGATAGGCTCAAAGCTAAGTGTTTTTGTGTGTAAAGGGGGCCAACCTCAGTTCTGGACTGTGAAATGAGCCTGTGGTCCTATTTCCTTGGAAATGAAGTCACGATAAGATGGTAAATGTGTTCTGAGACCCATTCCCTGGAGCTCTGCACAGGGATTATAAAATCAAGGCTGCTTCTCTGGGTCACAGCAACTAACTCCTTCCGGTGAGATTGGGGCGTTTCATTCTTAATGCTTACTGCAACAGCAGTGTTTCCGATAGTCCATGATTTCAGAGAAGAAAAGTTCACAGCAAGTAAGCAGTAGTCATTCCAAAATTTGGGCTGTTAGGACATTTTAAATATTCAGTGGACATTTAGGAGAAATATTGCTTTCTAATAAATTTTGACCTCACTTTATCTGTGGCACAACTTCTGGACTGAAGTATAGCAAGGAAAAAAATTTACTTTCTTATTCCAAATAATTTTTTCCTTTCTCAGACTGTATTTCTATAATTTACAATCGTTCAAAATATTGATGTATAAGTCGCTTGTACAAAAAAAGCTTATATTTAATATTTTTAAATTTTTAATATAAGGTGCTTGGAAAAAGTTCCCACCAGCCTATGTAGGTAACATGAGGCCACTTTGATTTTTAATGATTGAATCACTGCCTTCTGCAGCACGTTGGCCAGACCTCAGTGCCCCAACACCTAGGTCGCCAGTTTCCAAAGGGAGGCCTCACAGGTGTTCACAGTCCCCGTGACATTTTATGTCTTTTCTTTCTTGTTCCAGGTTGCCTTGGATGACAACCATTCCCATTAAAGTTTGTCTGAAGAAAACCTCCTGTTCCTGAGGCCCCAGGGCTCTTGGAGGGAGCAGCATACCCGTGTACCCACAGTTGCGGCTCCCCAAGGGAGCAGGACGTGGCTGGAGTCTGGGAGGACCTCAGAGATGTCTCTCCTTACAGCCTTGAAGCAGTTCTGGTCACGCTCTAATTCTCAGTGAAGCTTGCCTCATGCCTTGTCTCCTGCAAGCAGTCCTCAAAAGTTACACAAATTGAACCCAAACCAAAAGAATTAAAAACAAACAAATCAACTAATTTTAAAAAATGAAAAAAAAAAAAAAAGCGAAATCAATATTCTCAGAGATCTAGCCCTGATTCTACCTTATGCAATGATAAGACCACGACATTTTTTTTTTTCATGACAGACGGTTAATGTGCAGACGTCGTAACAAGATTTGTGGGCGGCACATCTCACGCATGCGCATGAAAACCCAATCATCACGCTTATGAACTACAGAAGGATCCAAACCACGACATTTAACCTCAGCCTGCGGGTCGTCACAATTTTTGTCGAGGAAAAACGGACTCGTCTTAAGTTTGTAATTAAAGAGCTCATCTGTTAATGTTCTAAAATAAAAAGGGAGGAACCTGTCCAGGTAATTCAAAGTATCCATCATTAAAGGCTAGGAAATGGTGTATGGTCATAGTGTCACATTTAAATAAAAATTTATACTTGATTTTATTCATGAAAAAAAATTAAAACTCTGTAGTCGAATCTTAGCTAGGACATTCTGCAGCGGTCCTCAAACTACGGCCTGCGGGTCACATGTGGCCCGCGGGGTTTTTCCCTCCGCTGCCCCTGCCTGTCCCGCTTAGATAAGTGCAGTGTGCATAGGAATTTGTTCATAGTTTTTCTTTTAAACCATAGCTCGGCCCTCCAACGGTCTGAGGGAGGTGAACTGGCCCCCTATTTAAAAAGTTCGAGGACCCCTGCTCTATTGTATGAGTAATCTTGAAAATGTCCAGTGGACACGCATGGCCTCTCAGTTTGCTCGATGGCACGGCCATGTGACAGTCTTCGCAGAGTTCTCCAGTCAGAGGAGTCCCAGGCTGAAGTCAACCTGTTACTCGTGGCCAAAGGACAGAGGAGAAAAGTCTTCAGGGTGCTACTGAGAGGATCACTGATTGGCCCCAGCAGGGGCCCTAAGAGGGGTAGAGGAGGATGCGAGGAAGGAAGGGTCCTGACGGAAAAGGCTTCTGGGCGGCGCCCGTAGCTCAGTGGGCTGGGTGCGACCTCATACAGCCGGGCTGGCCGATTTGAACCCGGCCTGGGCCCGCTAAACAACAATGACAACTGCGACAAAAAAACAGCAGGGCGTTTGGCGGGCGCCTGTAGTCACAGCTACCGGGGAGGCTGAGGGAAGAGAATCGCTTAAGAGTTGGAGGTTGCTGTGAGCTGTGACAGAACAGCACTCTACCAAAGGCAGCATAGTGAGACTGTCTTAAAAAAACAAAAACAAAAACAAAAATAAGCCTTCTGAAGAAAGCCTCCTTGGTGGTGTAGAATGAGTTAATCCTACCTGTTAGCGAGCATTTACTCAGCAGGACTGCATTGACACGTTCAATCTTTAGACCAGCTTGGGGAGTTACATGCTATTATTTCCATTTGATGAATGAGGATACTGAGGCTCGGAGAGTAACTTGCTCAGATCCCTGTGGCTGAAAAGTAGAGCTTTTAACCCCAAATCTGTCTGCTTCCACAGTTTGTATTGTTCATAGTATACTTGTCTAAATATTGTGATACATGTGCCATATTCTTACCCTTTTGAATAAATCTGAAGTGCACACACAAGCTTGCTTCCGGAGCAGGTAAACACCCGACGTGTATCTAGGTGTGTCTGCAAGCTTGCTCAAACATTCTCTACACCTGTATCGTCTCCTGTCAATCAATTATACCTTGACATTTTTGTTCCTGATTTCTAAGTCCTCCCATTTTCACTCTGTTCCCACTCTCCTACTTTTCCGGTGGATGTCCCATTTTCAAACTTAACATCCTAATTTCTCCCTTTTAAGGTCTCCCCTGGATATTACTCAATTTCATGAATAGAGTTGCCCACAGAGACAGTTTAACAGTTACCAAATAATCTCAAGAAAAACACCAGGTATACTTGAAAAAATATGAGTTACGAGCTATGAATACGAAACGGGAAGTTTATCTGTGAAAACACCATAAAAAGTTGACCCACACAAGGGTAAAAAATTTAACACAGGCAACAAATCTAATACAAGATAAAATGGAGTTCTATAGTTTTGCAATAATTGATTTATTCTTTCTCCATACCTGCTGATAAGAAGGAAATAACATTAACTTAGATTTTAAGCTTATCCTTGTATGTTAATTTAGTTAATTTATATTAAGTGGCGAAAATAAAACAACACAAACAGTTCTCAGTTTATTAAATGGGCTTTCAACCCCCCAAATATCTTTCTTATGTTGCATTGTAGTATTTCAAACCTGTTTCCAACTGAGTGATCATTATGTCATAGGAGGTGGGTCAATTACAATCCTTCCATAGAATATTTGAACTTGGAAGCATAGAAAGTAAAAGGCAGTTCCTCTTTAGAGATAAATCCTATGAGAAGTAAAACTAGGGAGCTTTTTGCAGCCATGTTTACAACTATGCAGAGGAAAGCCGTCTGCAGTGAGAGCGAAACCAGCATACAGAGAGAGGCTCTGATGAAAGGCTGAGGATGAGACTCCACGGATGTTCCAGTCTGGGGATCTCGTTTTTCCTGGGGCCTAGATGGCTGGCCTTCCAGCTGGTGTTAATGAAGAATCTCATACTTTCTGGTCTGGAGACACATTACTAACTAGCCTAAAGGGGAAAAAATAATTTTCATACATAGTTGGGGAGGCTATTAAAGTAGCTAACATAATTAAAGAAACAGCTGTGGTGACCAGACCTCGTGTGTGTGACTGGCATTTCAGAATTGCTTTCTCTTTTTTTTTTTTTTTATTTATTTTTTATTTTTTTTTTTGTAAGACAGAATTTATTCACAGAAAAGAAAGAAAAGAATACAGAAAACATTAAGGCATCTGTTAGAGGGAGAAAATTCTAGTGGGGAGAGAGAAGCTCTCTCCGTTTCTCTCCCAGTCTTTCCC
>CAUYON010131284.1:0-23194 GCA_963573935.1 Arctocebus calabarensis | reverse complement strand
TGGGACAAAGGGTGAGATCACATGTGTGGTACATATTCGAAGGGTCAGGAGAAAACTTCTAAATACGGATCAAAAATGTTTTCATATAGTAAACGAGAAAATATCATGAATGGTATGTCAATCAGGTTGATAAAAATATCTTAGATTGCATGTGAAGCCCCCACACTGTACCCCATGATTGAACTAATGTACACAGCTATGATTCAATAAAAAAAAAAAGAATGAGGAAGTAAACCTAATACTGAATAAGTTATTCAACTATTAAATCTTGACCCCCCCAAAATATTGTTAATTGTTTAAACTGCAGTAAAATTAGAATAACTTTCTTCCCCCTTTCTAAGCAGCTAACATACCCACCTGACTTTCACTAACTCACTTAGTTTCTAACAAAGGTGTAAAACAGTAAACACTCACCAAAGATGGTTGAGTACCTTGTCCCACTGCCTCTGGAATGGCGGTGCTCTGTGCCAGGTGTTGTGAACAGACAAGACAGATGTAACATACCTCCCCAGAGCATCTGATTTCTCTAACAATGTAAGAAAATAAGCATTATATTATTGTAAAACAAGCACAGTTATGTTTTGAAATAAAATAAATTATATAAATTTATTAAATAAGCTGCCATCTACTTAAATACATTCTTTTCCACTCTGTAATTTATACATTTTGAATTTTGCACCATATTAATGCATAACCTCTTACAAAAATAGGCTTTTGAAAAGCCAGAAGATGGGAAAAATCATTTGGAAAAAATAAACTCTTTTTTGCTCACCTGAAAAAAAAAAAAAAAAAGATCTTTGGCCCATTGTTTTAATTAGGTGGTATTCTTATTGTTGAGTTTTAAGTATCTTTATATTTTGGATAATAGTCCTTTGTTAGATATATCTTTTACAAATATTTTCTCTCAGTCTGGGAATTGTCTGTTTTGTTGTTTTGACAGTGTCCTTTGCAATACAGAAAATTTTAATTTTGGTAAAATTTGGTTTATCACTTCATTCATTAGTGGACTGTGCCTTTGGTGTTGTATTTAAAAGTCACTGCCCAAACCATGCTCATCTAAATTTTGTTATATATTATCTTCTAGGATTTTTATAGTGTTGCGTTTTACATTTGGGTTTGCAATTAATTTTGAGTTAATTTTGTCAAGGATGTAAGATCTATGTTTAGATTCTATGTTGTGAATGTCGATATCCAGTTGTTTCAGTATCATCTGTTGAAAACACTATCTTTTCTGCACTACATTGACTTTGCTCCTTTGTCAAAGATCAAACACTCACACACACACAAACACACACACACATATATATGCATTTCTATTTGTGGAGTTTTCTATTCTGTTTCATTAACCTATTGATGATCTATTTGTCTCTCTCTCTCTCTTTTTTTTTTTTTTTGCCAGTACCACACTGTCCTGAATACTGTAGATTTGTAGTAACTTGTAAAATCAAGTGGATGTCAGCTCCACAACTTTGTTCTTCTCTTTCAATATTGTTTTGGTTATTCAAGGTTTTTTTTTTTTTCTCTACATATACACTTTTTGTTACTATTGTTCTTGATGTTTGCTTTTTTATTATTTGTAGAAATATATGGGGTGCCAAGTGCAATTTTGTTAGATGAATAGATTGCTTAGTGTCAAAGTCAGGGCATTAAGTATCCATTATTGTACCCATTAATGAATTTCTCATCATGCACCCTCCCAGTCTTAATTGTACCTCTTCCCACACTTTATGTCCATAAATTTGTTAATATCCACAAAATAACTTCCTGGGATGTTAACTGGGATTGTACTGAAGCTATAGATCAAGTTGGGAAGAACTGATATCCTGACAATATTGTCTTTCTCTCCATAAACATCGAATGTCTCCATATTTATTTAGTTCTTCTTTGATTTCTTTCATCAGAGGTTTGTAGTTTTCCTAGATAAATAACTAAGCATTTCATTTTTGGAGGAACTAATGTAAATGGTATTGTGTTTTTAAATTCAAATTCCACTTGCTCATTGCCAGCATATAGTAGAATGATTGACTTGTGTATTATTCTCTTTATATTCAGAAACCTTTGTCAAATTGCTTATTAATTCCTAGAGGGTTTTATTTATCACTGCTTTCAGATTTTCTCCACAGACAATCACATCATCCATGAACAAGGACCATTTTATTTTTCCCTTACAATCAGAAAGCCTTTCTTCCTTTTCTTGTGTCACTGAATTAGCTAAGACTTACAATATGATGCTGAGAAAAAGTAGAAGGGATATCTGTACTGTTCCTGATCTTAATGGAAAACATCTAGTTTCTCATCTTTAAACATGTTTTATGTAAATACTCTTTTATGACTTTCAGGAAATTCACTTTTATTCCTAATTTACTGATTGTTATTGATAGTACTATCATAAATGTTACATTTTGTCAAATCTTTTTTCTGCATCTATGCATATGATCATGTGACTTTTCTTTCTTAGGCTATTTATGTGATGGATTATATTAATTTACTAATGTTGACTCAGCCTTGCACATTTGAGATAAATCCTACTTGATCATGGTATATACTGCTTTTTATATATTGTTGAGTTCTATTTGCTATACTTTGTTGAAGATTTTTCATCTATGCTTATGAGAGATAATGGTCTGTAGTTTTCTTTTGTTATGGCTTTGTCTGTTTTTGACAGGGTAATGCTAACCTAACAGGATGAGTTAAGAAGTAGTCCCCATGCTTCTATCTTCTGAAAGAGATTGCAGAGAATCCCTTCTTAAAGGTTTGGTAGAATTCACCAGTGAACCCATCTGGTACTGGCGATTTCTGTTTTGAAATGTAACTGATTATCTATTATATTTCTTTAATAGACACAGACCTATTCATATTGTTTTAATTTGCATTTCCTTGATGATATATGATGTGAAAAATCTTTTCATATGCTTATTTGCTATGAAAATCTTCTTTGATGAGACATCTGTTAAGATCTCTGGCCCATTGTTTTAATCAGGTGCCTAGCTCTTGCCTAAGTTTTGCCAGATTGTGTCCCTCAAGGAATTTCTTCACTTTATGTAGGTTATCAAATTTGTGGCCATGGAGATTTTCATGGTATTCCTTTATTGCTTATGTCATACCCATGGGATCTCTAATGTTCTCTTTCATTCCCTAGATTGGAAATTTGTGTCTTCTTTCTCTTTTTTTTGAGTTAGCCTAATTGATTTCCTATTTTCAATTTGCTTGATTTCTGCTTCCTTCTAATTGCTTTAGATTTAATTTGCTCTTCTTTTTCTAGTTTTCTAAAGTGAAGACTTAACTTATTTATTAAGGATATTTCTTTTTCTCTAATATACAATTAAATGCTATCAGATTCCCTCTGAGTACTGCTTTTACTGCATCTCACAAATTTTGACAAGTTATCTTTTCATTTTTATTAGTTAGAAATTCTTTTTAATTTTTCTTGAGATTTTCCCTTTATGTGTTATTAAGAAATACACTATTTAATCTCTATTAATTTGAAGTTTTCCAAATGTCTCTTTGTGATTGATTTATACTTGAATTCCGTAGTGATCTGAAGGCAGGCATTGTATGATTTCTATTCTTTTTAATTTGTTAACATGTGTTTATGTCTCAAAATGTGGTGTGTAGTGGTTAAGGCTCCATGTGAGCTTGGGAAGAATGTGTCTTCTGCTGCTAGTGGATAAAGTAGTCTACAGGTGAGCATTGTATCCCGTTCATTGATGCTGATATTGAGTTTAACTATGTCTTTAATTTTTCTGCCTGCTGGATGGGTCCATTTCCGAAAGAGGAGTATTGAAATCTTCAACTATTATAGTACTTTCATTCTTTTCATTTCTACCAGCTATTATCTTAAACATTTTTGTTGTTGTTGTTGCAGTTTTTGGCCAGGGCTGGGTTTGAACCCACCACCTCCAGCATATGGGGCCAGTACCCTACTCCTTTGAGCCACGGGCACTGCCCTATCTTAAACATTTTGATGCATATTTCAAAATGGTTCCTTTTCTTGTAACTCTGCTAAAAGCATGGGTAGATTTTCATTGACATTTTCTCTGAGAATCTGGTCACGCTTCTAAAGATAAAACTCACAAAAGTGCAGAGACACTCTATGACTGGATCCCCGCAGGGTTCTTAGCTCTCAGATTTGTCCTCCATATGGAGTTTCCAGCATTTCACCTATTACAGTTAAGGTCTCCCTACCCTGGTAGTGGTTCCCTGGGGTTTCTTCTCATAAGTTTCTGCTCCTGTAGATTGCTTCCCTGTGTATCCTTTGCCTGTCTCTCCAGTTTTTAGGGTGGCAGTTTCCCCTGTAACCTCACTTCCCTAAGGATCTAAGAAGAGTTGGGATTTTTTAGTTTTTTCATCTTTTTATTTGTCATTAGGATAAATCAATGAATTCCATCCTTGTTACATGGGGAGCTAGAAACCAAACTGACAACTCATTGTTAACTTTCATACTTTCAGTGTGCTCAGTAAAAACTCTGTTAGTCTTTCTAATAGAAGATCTCACCCTTGATCTATGGAATAAATTGGTCAAATACCAGTCAAATTTTGCTCTCAGATTGACTTTGAATGTTTCTCTTAAATAGTTCTTTCTTACAAAACAACACAAACTTTGGTTCCTTGAGTTATTTTAGTTCTTAATATTTTGGGGTCCCAGACTCTGAGAATATTACCAATTCACAGAATTCAGTTCTAGAATAAAGCACGAGCAGCAGAACAGCAGAAACAAAAAAGCTTATTATAGTTTCAGGAGATTCATGGTCATAGGTTTAAACATCTTATTCTACACTTTTTGGCCATTAAATATTTCTATAGATGTCTGAGATAACTTACTTTTATCTAAGTACGTTATGGAAAAAAATGTTGACTTTATAGGTGATTTTAAACCTTCTCCTCTCCCTTATATTGTAGTTATTTCATTGATCTCCTTTCTGTAGTTCTCTCAGATCCTGTACAAGTCCTTTTAAGTTAGGTTTAATTACTTCTATTTTCCTCGACAAAATTCCAAGATCACATCAGTTGAAGGCACTGTCATCTGTAGAAAAATTATACTCACAGGAAAAAGTAAAACCCAAAGGGAAAAGAAGGATAAAAAAGAAATAAAAATATTTCAACATATATCTGCATATCTGCATCACTATGATATGCAAGGAATGATATGTTTGGGAAGGCAGTAGCCTCCAAGTCTTCTGTAGTTTTGGCACATACTTTGTTCTTTGTAATGGTAGAAGATCTGTTTACTTCCGATAACAAGAAAGATAAAATAGATGGATTGATAATGTGGATCTGAGTAACACACTGCACTAAGAGGAAAATGCCTGCTCAAGTTCCATGTTTTTGTTTTGCTTTTTAAATATTAGATCATATCAATTCTATATGGACAGAAATATGAGTATATTGGAACTCTATTATATCTTTGTCTTATGTAAGTGAAAGATAACTAGAGCATGGCAATATTCATCAATCAGATAACTTTTTTTATTTTTTAATTTATTGTGGGGGATTCACTGAGGATACAAGAAACCAGGTTACAGTGATTGCTTTTGTTGGGTAAAGACCCTCTTACAATCGTGTCTTGCCCCCAAAAGATGAGACACACACCAAGACCTCAGCCCCTTGTTCCTTCCCTCTCTCTGCTCTTCCTTTACCCACCCAATCAGATAACTTTTAAAAGTCTTAATATTAAAGAACAAATTTTCATTTGGTTTACTAAGTTATCATATATAATGCACAATCATGTTTAAAAATTTCTTAGAAGAACTTTGTAATATTGAAAGGAATATCTAAAGGGAAAAAATATACCTATATAAAACTTCTCAGTTCAAGTTGCCCCTCAGGCTTCAAAAAAGTAGGAGAATAAGTTGCTACAGTTTTACTGAATGGAAAAAAAATGTATTTTCCCTTTGTTATCATCTTCCACTAAAATCAGGATTTCTCTAAGCAATGGTTATCATAATATGGGTGAACACATCTGTGCTTCATGGCTTATGACACCCTAGAGTGTGTTTATTTCCACTCTGCTTTTATGGCTCATAGCACTCCAGGGTGCTGCAAGCTCCTAATGGCTCCAGAAAACACTAGTAATTTTTTTGCCACTTAAGACAGTTACTATCCCAGGTGATGATTACAAGTTGAATAGTATTCTGTTCTCTCTCTACATTGCTTACCCCAGATCATTTAATTATCTTATGTAGTATCTCAATCCTAGGAGATGTATTTTCTGATCAGAATGATGACAAGTTTTATATATTTAAATACTTATAGTTCATATTCAAATTTTATAGTTTGTAGGCTGGGTGCCAAGACCTAAAGACAAAAGATCATGAAAAACAATACGGCTCTCAAGATTTCAATGGAAGTGGCAAAGATGCATAGTAAGTAATGACAATAAAAAAGCATTCTTAGAATAAGAAAGAGAGCATCTGCTCAAATGAGTATTTGAGATTGATAGCATAACAGATTACGGCTTTCATGTTTTAATTTTATTGTGTAACTCTATAAGACAACTTTAATGGGCCACCCTGTGACACCCTGTAAATAAAATTACATTTTACCATGTTATGCACTTAAACAGGTATAATTATTATTTTCTAGGGAGTAGTTCTAATTTTACAGTAGTGGAATAGTCGTATACTGTAATGACATCCTATGAAACAAAAAGTATGCTTATTTACGACGTTGATTTAAGTTGACCTACCAAATTCATATCTTTCAAAATGGTGATATCTCTAAGGCCCTGGAGATAACTGATTTAAAATCTTTAAGCCTTAGTGATGCAATCTTTAAGGTATTTAATTTTTTTCTACTTACCAACTTTAAAGAAAAAGATATCCAACTTTTCTGGAATCTCTGTCTTTCTCTTCTGCAGTAATTGAAAAGGTTTTTAAATTTTACATTATTTAAGCTAAAAAATATTCATCTTAATGAATGTCCAGACAGCATTTTTGTTATTTATAGGCACATATTGATGACTAACAAACATAAATTCTATACTAATAGGCATATTTTAGAAATACAATATTAATAGCCTGAAATTTAAATGGCCACAGAGCACAAATGCTTGACTTTTCAGTCATTTTCTTATTTCTCATAGTGCACACTAATTTAGGAATGTGAACAGGTGTGAAAGTTATGAATTTCCATTATGGCATGGCAGGATTTATAGAGAATTAACTCAGTGATCAGATTAAAGTTGATTATGGTAAAGAGTCCATCAAAAACCAGAACAATTTTATGCTTTTCTAAATTCACTATAGCACCAATTTGGTATTGGACATGTATTAGTAGTAAATACACAAGTATTAGTCTGATTGGCTGAAGGATTAGTTGAATGATGGAAACTGACTGTGCCTGAGAAAATGTAAGCAAATAAGTGAATATCTATAAATGACAAGAAAATTTAACAGTTTTAAACCATTATATTTAGATGGCTGAAAAGTGTTCTTGGAATCTATGCTATCTCCAGAGGCTTGTAGGCCACAGAGGTACAAGTTGGAAAATGGGGAAATAAGTAGCCAAAGAGATACCAGAGACTATTATGAATTCATGTGTGGAAATAATTTCATGGAAGGATCCTAGAATAATAATGTCCATTCACATGTGTACCAAAGTAAGTTCTTCATCTAACACATAGAGGTTAAGTAAAAATTCAGAACGTGAACATCTTTCCAAAAGGAAAAATAGGCCTTAACTGCATATTTCATTGTTGCTGATCAACTAAAGTAGGGAATTGTTGGTAGTTTCCATATATAGTAAAATTTGAAGCAAGATGGAGATTCAAATCCCATATATAGGGATAATTTGTCAGATTTAATTTATCCATAGGTCTAGTTACTCATTTCCATGAGCTTATCCCCTTTCCCCACCTCTTCTATTACCCTTTATTCCTCTTTCCTGGAGATTCATGGCAACACTCCCTTATACGTTATATATTAAATCTCAAAAATACCCAGTCAGCAAGAAAGGAAGAAACAAGTTACACAATGCGTGGACCCACAGATTATTTCCATAAGGAAAAAAGTGAGTAGCTGGTGTTAAAAAGAGGAAATAAAAGCTGAGTCAGACAGTGGGACAGGTCAGAATTACCAGAAGATGGTAATCTCTTTTAGTCCATCATATAATTTGTCTCTAAAATGCCTGTCTTCATATGCTGATCATTAGAGTAAAGCATATTTGATGAAAACGTATTTTCCACTCTGCTGATACGATCTGACCGGAGATTATACTGACCACTGCCCTCTACCCCTCACCCAGCAGAGAGCAGAGGCTCTTGGCCAGGGTTTCCTACAGGTCTACAACAACATAGGCACTCTGAGACCCCAAGCTAAGCCTTTCCTTTCCCCATGGGTTCAATATGCAAGCAAACCACCAAGTAGCTATCTGCAAATGAAATAAGAATGGAATAAAGTTCTCATTAAGAATTTCTTTGAACTGATTTTTCTCAAAGAACGCTCAAGAGAGCTTCTCAATAGTACGGAGCCATATACATACTATGTATAAATAGAGCCTGAGTTGCTTAGTGGCACTTTTGCTAGAGCATTTTCCCTTTATGATCAATAAATTTCATAGAAGTGGGTATTTATACTTAAGGGACTTTTCCCACTGAGAGAAATTCTATTCTTATCGGCCCCTTTTATGTATGTACATAAAGAGAGATGTTTGTGAGTCTATAAAAAGTACCCTTGATCTTGTTTGATAGACTGTGCCCTCCTCAGAGTGAATAGGCTTTCAAGTGGGTGACTTTGTATTTGCAAATGAATGGCAATATGTGTGCCAAATTCCCTCCCCAACCTCAAAAGTAACAGGATGAGAATTTTATTTCTGGAAGAGGATTTCAAAACAGGTCAGTTCTCATTTACTCCTCAGCGGGTGCTGCTGAAAAACTAGAAAAAGCAAGACATGGCCATTAAACACAGCAGACAAAACAATATGTACATCAATCAATGCTTAGAAATAGGCTTTGAAATGTTATTTATTACCCGTTTTCATCAAATATGCATTACTCTAATGATCAGCATATTATGAAGACAGGCATTTTAGAGACAAATTATATGATGGACTAAAAAAGATTACCATCTTCTTGGCAAGGAAGGGTAGTTTAATTTTTAAAAATCATATAATTGTTATGGAAAAAATCTGTATAAATCAAATATTTCAGAAAGACAAGATTTTTATCAGTCACGGCAAGCCTCTCCAACTTTTGACACAAACCATATAAAGATACATAATAAAGTTAAATTTTAGACTGTTACAGTCAAAAGCACACTTTGTTACTGATTTCTGCTCCATTTATTTGGATGGTAGTGGTGGGAGTAGATTTAAAGCACTGATATGAAAGAGACTATCCTATTTTCCAGGGCATTTATTGGTTGGCACCTGGAGGGTTGCTGTAGTTTTGCAAAGTCATACAGAAATCTAATGCATGTTCTTCTCTTCCTTCATTAGAGAAATTGACAGGTGAGGGGAACCCTCTGGTTATCTAACACCAGTACATGTCATTTTAACAAATAATTCTCACAAGAGGTAGCCATAGGCAGCCTCGCCTCAAATACTCAGTGCCACTCACAAGTGATGCTATATTTTTGTTACTTCTTTGTCCATTTAAATTATTAAATTAAAATCTCACAACTTGACCACTCTCTTCTGTTCTACATTCACTTTTTGTGCTTAATATTTTATGTGGCAAATTATAGCCTTCTGCATAGGCCAAGTATGTGATCCTGTTTAGTGTACTAACATTGATGGGCCATTTGTTTCATCAGATGGATTGTTGAGAACTAATCGATTCTCTGCTTCAGACTTTCTTGAATGAATCTTTACATTCTTGCTCAATAATGGGGTTTCTGACCCTTGAGTGAGCACACCGTATTCAAATGTAGGATAGGAAGATGCCTCTGTCTGGAATACAATGGAACAATTACCAAGAGTTCAAATGGGTTAATTTTGGTAGAGGAGGGGAGAAAATGGGAAGAAATTACTGACCTACTGCCGAAACAAAACAAAACAGGAAAGCAATATAGAAAATTAGTACTGGAACAAGCAGTAAGCAAAGGAATTATTACAAAGGGACCAGAGAAGGAAAGTAGGGAGGAAACAAGAACAAAGGGGCTTTGCTTGGTGCTTGTAGCTCAGAGAGTAGGGCACTGGCCACATACACCGAAAGTGGTGGGTTTGAGCCCAGCCCAGTCCTGCTAAACAACAACGACAACTGCAATAAAAAAAATAGCTAGACATTGTGGTGGGTGCCTAGAGTCCCACCTACTCAGAAGGCTGAGGCAAGAGAATTTCTTAAGCCCAAGAGTTTGAGGTTGCTGTGAGCTGTGACATCATGGTACTCTACCGAGGGCGATGTAGGAAGACTCTGTCTCAAAAAAAAAAAGAAAGAAAGAACAAAGGGGCCCATTCAGGGCCAACACTTCCCCAGGCCTTCCCCCGACACTGTTCATATCCCTAATCATCAGAGAAATGTAAATCAAAACCACTCTGAGATATCACCTAAATCCAGTGAGACTAGCCCATATCACAAAATCCTAAAGTTGCAGATGTGGAGAGAAGGGGACACTTTTGTACTGGTGGCAAGATTGCAAATTAATACAACCTCTTTGAATGTATGGAGAATCCTCAAAGAACTCAAATTAGACCTTCCATTTGATCCTGCAATCCCATTACAAGTTAGCTACCCATAAGAAAAAAAAAAATCATTTCACCACAGGGACATTTGCATTAGAATGTTCATTGCAGCTTAATTGACAATCACCAAGTCATGGAAGGAACCAAGTATCCATCAATTTATGAATGGAATAACAAACTGTGATACATGTATACCATGGAATGCTACTCAGCCATAAAAAAGTGATAGAGACTTTACATCTTTTCTATTTATTTGGATGGAGTTGAAACACATTCTTCTTAGTAAAGTATCACAAGAATGAAAAAGCAAGTATCCAATATACTCAATACTAATATGAAACTAATAGATGAAGAACTACACACCCACATGAAAGAAAAACACAAGTACTTTCTAGTGAAAGTGGGGAAGGAAAGGGAAAAGGGGAAGAGGGAGGATGACTGGCAAGTTCTCACCTAACAGGCACAATGTGAGGGTATATAGCACACACCCCTAGGTGAAGTTCTCCACTACAACCTGAACTTTACCTTAGAAACAAAAACAATGTAACCTAAACATTTATACCCCATATCAATATGAAATTTAAAAAAAGAAATAAGCTCAACCAGAAGATGTGAGGCTTTTTAAAACTATCACATTATACATATGTGAAATAAGAAAGAATAGGACTTTTGGCACAAACAAGGTTGGTGTGTCTCTTCTCTTGTTTTTATTTCAGGCGCATGCCTTATTTTGTAATCCCAGATACATTGACTAAGTGTCTTGGTGCTCCCAGTAAGAATCACATGTCAATAAATTAACTGTACACCTGTCCAAAACCTATTTTCTCAGTCCCTCTCTATTTATTTTTATCATAGTGTTCTTGTTACTTAATTCAGTCTTCCATGAAGCCCAAAGTAAATAGAAGAGATTGCTGAAATGAGGTTAGTTAGGTAACTTTTATGTAAAGACAATGTGCCAGAATTTTAGAGAAAAAGCCAAAATCAAAGGCTTTTTTTTTTTAAAGGAGAAGAAAATGGAGGCTTAGATTTTGGGGAAAGGAAAATTCTTTCCTTCTCAGAGGAAAAAGAAGAGAAAAAGTTGATGAAAGTGAAAAAAGAAAAAAGAAGGCCAAGGTAGGATCAATATGAAACATACAAAATGTTTATAAATTAGCCATAGAGTTCCAGGGATTTTTAGTAATTATATCAACAGACATAGCTGAATTCCAAGTTGTCCTGTGTCACAGGATTATTGAGCATGCATCTGAAGATTTACATGGGTAAGTATATATTATGACTTCTACTTACATGTAAAGTAAAATAACTAAAGAGCTATGTATGAAAAAACTAGAGTAGTCAGGACCTGTATTTGACTCAAATGCAGAGCACAAATAGCCAGCATTTTCTTCCTGGGAAAAATTCTAATGGCTATGTTCTGAAAGAATTAAAATCAATGTCGGGGAAAAAAGATTCTTATGTGACAAATGTCCTTTCCCTTTCTTTCTCCCCTTCCACTAAAAATAAAAGCTATTGCTGCTGGCTTTAGATGGAGGAATGAGGTTTATAGCATGCCCATTGGATCCTGCAAAGTAGAACTACACAGAGCTCCTTAGATAAAATAACAAAGTCTAGAAACTCATTGATCAGTTTGACAGCATAGAAAACTCATATCTTTCTTAAGCATGAATATAGAAATACAGAATGCCAGGTGTGTGAAGAGAAGAAGCAGCATATCAGAGTAAGAGCAAAATGAACAAACATTTTAAATGTTATATACCTGGGTGTAGTGAGGGAGGCTGAAGCAAGAGAATCATATACCCCCAAATTTGATGTTGCTGTGAGCTGTAATGCCACAGCACTCTACCCAGGGCAACAAAGTAAGACTCTGTCTCTAAATAAATAAATAAAGTTATGAAAACTTCAGAAAATAATAAAGGACTTTGAAAACCTTGAATGTGTTCAGAGTAATCAGAGAAAATATTGTACTTATAAAACAGACACAAAAGCTATGAAAAGGAACAAGAAAAGAAGGGGGAATATTCTCAGGGGTTAAACACACTATGGTACTATTAAAGAAGGACTGAAAAATAAGTTTGAGGACAGTCAAGACTGGAGATCAAAATAAGAGATAAAAGAATTTCCTGGCACTGAAGGATTCATCTTCAGACTGATGGCAAACAGAAACAGTGCCAAAAACAAACACAAAAGATTCATGCTTAGTACATAAAAATTTCAAAATGGAATTTCCTCAATTTTGAAAATCTTAAAGCTACAGATGCTGGTGTGAGTGTGGGGAGAAGGGAACACATTTATGCTACTGGTGGGACTGCAAACTAATACAGCCTGTATGGAAAGAAGTATGGAGAATCTGCAAAGAGCTAAAAGTAAATATTCTATTTGACCCTGTAATCTCATTACTAGGTGTCTGCCCAGAAAAAAAAAAAAAATCATTTTACCACAAGGACATTTGCATTAGAATGTTCATGGCAGTTCAATTCACAATAACTAAGATATGGAATCAATCTAAGTCCCCATCAACACATGAATGGATTAACAAACTGTGGTATATGTTTACCATGGAATACTATTT
Organism: Arctocebus calabarensis; assembly: GCA_963573935.1. NCBI lineage: Eukaryota > Metazoa > Chordata > Mammalia > Primates > Lorisidae > Arctocebus > Arctocebus calabarensis. Next base: position 10,008 of record CAUYON010131284.1, on the reverse strand, counting down.
AGACATAAAAGATGGAGACTTTACATCATTTCTATTTATCCAGATGGAGTTAAAGCACATTCTTCTTAGTAAAGTACCACAAGAATGGAAAAGCAAGTATCCAATATACTCAATACTAATAAGAAATCAGTAGATAAACAACTACATGCCCATGAGAGAAAAAAACACAATTAAATTCAAATGGGAGGAGGAGAGAAAGGAGGAGAAGGGAAAGGAAAGGGGAGGAGGAGGGATGATTTGTAAACTGTCACCTCAGGTGCACAACGTAAGAGTGTGAAGGCTCAACTGCAACTTGAACTTTACCAAAGAAATGCAAACAATGTAACTTAATCCTTAATCCTTTGAACCCTCATCTTAATCTGAAATTAAAACAAAACAAAAATCCTAAAGAATCTAAAAGTAACTACTCTGATAGATAAACATATCAAGGCATACATACAAGGTCAACACCAAACATAGAATTATATTTATTTTATTAGAAGCAACTGAACAAAAGAAATTTAAAACATTTCATTTATAAAATTATTTACAAAGAAGCAATTTTAACAAAAATAAACAAAAAACTATGCTTAAAACTACAAATATCATTTTAAGAATTTTTTTTAAAAAACTAAACAAATCCAATGATATTCTATTTTCTTCAGAAGATTCAACATTATTAAGGTATAATTCTTCTCAATTGGAGGTATAGTTTCAAAGCAAACCTTGTAATTATAGGAGGATTTTTTAATAGATATAAACAAGCTGAATCTATAATTTATATGATACAAAGTATATGAACTAATAAAAAATCTTGAAGAAAAAAATGAAGTAGGAGAACTCAGATGAACTGACTTAGAGACCTATGACAAAACTAAGTAATCAACATATTTAGTATTAGTTTTAAAATAGACCAATTTAAAAAGAAGAAAATATGGAAGCAGACCCACATTTATAGTTAAAAGATTTTTGCCAATGTCACAAAACAATTCAATCGGGAAAGGAATGCCTGTGGGAAAACTGGATAGCTGTATAGAAAAGAAAAATTAACCTCAAACTCTATCTCACAATACACTAAAAAATTTGATTCAACATAGATCACAGTCTCAATCTTAAAAATCCAGTATATTTAAGTTTTTGGAAGGAAATAAAGTAGAATACCTTTGCAACCTGGGATTAGGCAAATATTTATTAATAAATTGTAAATCAAAATATAAAACATTTTAATCATCAAAGGCACAGTTTATGAAAGAATAAGTAAACTACAAAGCAAGAGAAAAATATTGACTTCTCAGATAGCTGACCAATGACCAATATTCAGAATATATAAAAACTACAAAAGTCACTAAGATAAGACAAAACCAGTTTTTTTAAACGTAAAATATTTTCAAAAAGGAAGTTATATAAATGGTTTAAAAAAAGGTAAATAAAAAATGATACATGTTACTAGTCACTAGAAATGCAAATTAAAATTATAATAAAATACCACTATAAATGCTTTAGAATGACTTTTTAAAAAGTTGTCAGTATCAAATGAAGGCAAAGATATACCATAAATTAAACTTTCATGCATTACCAGTGGGAATATAAAATGACACACCCAATCTGGAGAAATGTTTGATAATTTCTAAATTAAACATACACCTTCTCTATCACCCAGAAATTCTATGTTTAGATATTTACCTAAGAGTAATTAAAACATCTGTCTATAAAAAGACTTTGAAAAGAATAGAATGTTCATAGCACCTTTATTCATAATAATTCCAAACCAGAACAGTCCCAAACATCCATCAACGGAACACATTAAAAACCATGGTATATTCATTCAATGCAATCAATACTACTCAGCAATAAAAAAGAAAAAAAAATCTCTTGGGATACAGAGTATCATAAGTGAATCTCACAGACACAAGGCTTTGAATGGAAACAAACCAGTCAAAAGATTTCCATTTATATCAAGTACTAGAGAAGCAACTAATCTATAGCTAAAAATAATCAGAATAGTGATTGCATCTATGAAAGAAAAATCACTGGGAATGGTATGAGGGAACTTTTGGGAGATGATGTAGTGTATTTTTTAAAAGGAGTTTTGATATATTCATCGAAACTTACTGAATTGTAAAATCCTGAACAGACAAATAAAAAGTAGCAAGATTGAAACAGTAATAAAAAATCTCCCAGCAGTAAAAAGCACAAGACCAGACAGATTCACAGTTGAATTCTACCCATCCTGCAAAGCACTGGCATCTACCCTACTGAAACTGCTTCATAATATCAAAAAAGGAGGGAATTCTCCCTACCTCATTTTACAAAGACAGTATTACTCTGATACCAAAGCCAGGAAAGACACAACAACAGGAAAGAAGGAAGGAAGGAAGGGAGAGAGGAGGGGAGGAAATATCCTTTATGATCATAGTTGCAAAAACATTCACCAAAATGTACCAACACTTCATGGTCAAGTGGATTTCATTCAAGAGATTCAAGGATGGTTCAAGATACACAAATCAAGAAATGTGGTTCACTACATAAATAATAAAAACTAAAATCACATGACCATCTCAATAGATAAAAAGCATTTGATAAAATCCAGAACTGCATCATGATAAAAACCTTCAAAATACTAAGCATACAAAAAAAAACCCTCAAAATAATAAAAGCTGTAGTTGACAAAGCCACAGCCAATATACTCAATGAGAAAGAGTTGAAAGCATTCCCTCTAAGAACTGGAACAAGACAAGGAGGCCCACTATCACCATGTCTCTTTATAGCACTATAAGTTCTAGAAAGAGCTATCAGGCAACAGAAAAAAATAAAAGGCATCCAAATCAAAAAAGAAGAGGTCAAACTATCCCTGTTTAGTGACCTTATGTCAAGAAAATTCTAAAGACTCTTCCAAGGCTCTTAGCATTGATTAATAAGTTCAGTAAAGTCTCAGGTTACAAAATTAATGTACACTAATTAGTAGCATTTGTAAGTACTAATAACAGTCAAGCTGAGAGTCTAATCAAGAACTCAAAACCATTTACAATAGCTGCAAAGAAAATAAAATACCTAGGAATAGCCTTAACCAAGGAGGTGAAAGTTCTTTACACGAATAACTACAAAACACTGAGGAAAGAAATCATAGATGACATAAACAAATGGAAAAACATTCTGTGTTCATGGATTGGAAGATGAACATTATTAAAATTTCTGTATTGCCTAAAGTGATTTACAGATCTTATGTGATTCCCGTCAACATGCCAACATTTATTTTACAAAATTATAAAAATGGATTCTAAATATCAATGAAATAAAAAAAAAAGCCTGAAAAAAAGAACAAATCTGAGGGCATTGTATTACCTAACTTCAAATTACACTACAAGGCTATAATAAGCAAAGAGAATGATACTGTTATAGAAGTAGACACATTGATCAATGAAACAAAATAGAGAAATCAGCAATAATGCCATATACTTACAACCGATTTTCAACAAAGCAGACAAAAATGTACAATGGGAAAAGGATGCCCTATGTAATAAATAGTGCTCAGAAAATTGAATAGCCATACACAGAAGAATAAAACTGTGTCATTGTCTCTCACCATATATAAAAATTAACTCAGGATGGATTAAAAATAAATATAAAGCCTAAAATCATAAAAATTCTAGAAAAATATAAGAAAAATAATCTGATGAAGAGACATTAGCCTCGGCGAAGAATTTATGACTAAGGTCCCCAAAGCACATATAGCAATAAAAAAATAAATGAGTGGGACTTAATAAAACTAAAAAGTTTCTGTACAGCAAACGAAATAATAGAATAAATAGATAACCTACATAATGGAAGAAAATGTTCACAAACTATCCATCCAACAAAGGAATATCCAGAATCTACAGGGAACTCAAACAAATCAATAACAATAAAACAAGTAACCCCATCAAAATGTGGGCAACTATATGAAAACATTTTTGATCCGTATTTAGAAGTTTTCTCCTGACCCTTCAAATATGTACCACCCATGTTTTCATATAGTAAACGAGAAAATATCATGAACGGTATGTCAATCAGGTTGATAAAATATCTCAGATTGCATGTGAAGCCCCCACACTGTACCCCATGGTTGAACTAATGTACACAGCTATGATTCAAAAAAATAAAACAAAATATTATAAAAAAATAAAATAAAAATAAATAAATAAATAAACAGCAATAATAAATTTAAAAATATATAAGGTCACCATCCAACTTTCAAAAACTCCAACTGCAAAATATGATGGCTAATAGTAAAATGTTCAATAAATAAAAAGAAATTGATACATCTGAAATTGAAATTAATAATTTATGACAACGCAAATTAATTATATGCAATACACCTTGTGAGAAGCATTTTACACAGATTATCATGCTTAATCACCACAAGCTCCACCCAATTTGGTAGTAGTACCTTCATACGTGAAATTACTAACTTAATGGTGAAATGCTAATTTGCTTAAAAATAACATTGCGGCTAGTAAATGGAAGTGAAAATAAAACTTTCCTCGTCATGTTTTATATTTTTAAGTAACATTTATCATAATCCTGTGAAAAAAGTAGAAATATATTAAATCAAGATTTTTCTATCAGTAAAATTAAAAGATTCTGTTAGCTAACCCAAATACAATGATGAGATTTTAATATAGAATATGCAATAATATAAAACATGCTTCTCAAAGGATTGAAACTCTAACAAAATTAAAAAGAAATAACACCATTCCTTATTTTAGTAAGGATGTTCTCATTAAGTAATTGTTAGCAAATTAATGAGCTATCAGCCCTGTCTTATTCCTGAGATTGACCTATAAACTCAGCCATAACTGTTTGATCTAGATTCAATATGGATGGAAAGAAATTTAATTGATATTCATATTTAAGAAAAAATAGGTGTTATGAAGACAACTTCCATCAATATAAATTTAAGAGTATGAATATTTATCTTTAAAATGTTCAGGTCACTGTAATTATCTACCTTGATTCTTTAAATGTCTTAACACAATAATTAAGAAAGTGAGGTGAAGGCTATGTTAACCAGTTTGACATAAGCATTCCAACTTTTGTAGAAAATCAGCACATCGTACCCCATAAATGCATTAATGTTTACAGCTACAATTTAATAAAAAAAAAAGTTGTAATTTTGTCTGGGTCAGATATTATTAGGTAGTGCTCCATGAATAATTAGTTGCTATGCAATACCCTTTAAATGATAACTGAGAAAGATAGTTTTTAAAAATAATACTGTTTCATATTCTAACTAAACTTAAGATATGAATATATAAACAAGAAGTGTTTGGTCTTATCCTGATTTTGATTTTATTTGTGTGTACCTTAGATATACCTTGGTTTCAGAAAATAAGAGTGCTTTATTTGGCTATAAATTATCCTGCCCTAATAAGCTTTGACTGTCTGTCTGTCTATCCATAGATAGAAGATGATAATGGGATAGCGGGTATAGTGGTTATTTATCACTCATCCCTGAGAAACGCAATACACTGTAAAATTATATTTTCTACAAGATAAAACATCTTCATTTTAGCAAAAGCTAAGTCAAATATATTAGCAAAAATTATTGTCAACTCAAAATTACAATTTCTAATAAAGAAAGCACACAGCATTGTTGAAATAAGCAACAATTTTCTTTAGAGGCACAAATATTGAGCTTATCCACTAAAGGCCAGAATTTCTTTTTAAAAAAATGAGGTATTGATTTTTAATAAGAGTATATCCATAAAATATCTCAGCATTTGGTCTGAAATAAGATGCTCTATTCTATTATCTCAAAGAATATTCTAGAGGTGCCCCCACAACCATAATGATCAGTTTCACACCTAACTATTGTATCAGAAGCAGCTGTAATTTTAGAAATTTATTACAACTGTAGTTCTCTCTCTTTTACCACAACAATTTTTCCTCTGTTAAGAAAGAATAAATAATAAAATCTACCTAATATTATTCCTTAAAAAATCCATATATTTTTGAAATATATAAGAATGGCCCTATTGGCTCTTTTACCTACTATCACCAGGTCCCCATCAGTAACTATACAAGAGGTGATGATAATAGAAAAATAAAATTGCTATACCATATTTTTTGTGGTTTTGTATAAATTTATTGATTTAGTTGTGTCTTTTAATGGCACTAAAGAAGCCATTTTTTCAGGAGCATTATATTCATCATCAATACCAGTAATAAAAATGGCAAGTTGAGTTGTATTTGTAGCATGAGTGCTGCCATCCACCACCAAAGCATAACATTTAATATCAGAAGTTTTACTCTCCAAATTTTTATTGGTAGATTTTCCAATTTCTTCTATTTGTCTAGCTATAGTCTGGTGAGACAAACTGTTTTTAGAAATAGCCTGATTTTTTTTCAGAAAAAAATTGTATCTGCCATGTTTTCCATACATTGCTTAATAAACTCCTCATCAGTAAATAGTTTGGATTTCTTTGCTTTGAAATGTGCTACCACATACCTGGCTTTTACAATGGAATCTGTTTGCTAAAAATATTTTTATGAAGAAGACAGACTCTTTTTCAGTTCTACTATTTTGTCCTTATGATGCTATCTTTCATATGCATCAAATTTTACAGCATGTTTCATATAATGTTTTTTCAACCTTTAGTCATTGAAAACTTGCACAAATTCCCTAAAAATTAAGAAGAGTGCCTTATTATTTGACTTGAAAAGAAAGTGTGGTTATCTGTCCACTGTTCCTTGACCAATCTGCCTTCATCTACTGTTTTCTTTTGGGGGGTTCTGTTTTTTATCGAGATGTAATAGAACCCATGCTGAGATTAAAGAAATAATAATAGATAAGGGAATATCTTTACTTACACTATGAAAATTTATTGATAGGAAAATAGAAAGCAAGGTTTCCTCCTTCTGCATTTCAGCTGCTCATGCAAGGAGAAGAAGAGGACAATTGCTTGCAGCACCACTGAGGTGTGGATGTATCTTAATAATCAAGTAAGCATACTAAGCTGACTGCTAGTTGATATTCAAGGCCTAACACTGCAATAATAGGCTGCATTATTATTGATAATCACTGCCTTGCCAAGTCATTACAAGCACATGGCAAGTCTCATGGTGTCGATTCACCACTCAGAATTGGTGGTGTCAATTCACCACCAGTTTCTGCACTCAGAAAGCTGTACACTGCATAAAACCGAAGCCACACATGGGGACAAATAACAAAGGTGCATATATGTTTATTTTACATGACATCACGACACAACATTGCCCAATATGTTCACACTCAATGAGGGTGCATTGAGTTCCACCTAAAAATTACAAAAGGAAAAAAAATCTCATTTATGTTTACCTGAGTGGAGTTGAAACACATCCTTCTTAGTAAAGTATCTCAAAAAATGAAAAAAAAAATCCAATGAACTCAATAGTAATATCAAATCAATATATAAATAACTACACACCCACACTAATGATAAAACACAAATATAGTCTAGCAAGGGAGAGGAGAGAAGAGAAAGAGTGGAAGGGGGAAAGGGTGGGTGATTGGCATGGTCCCACCAAATGCGCTCAGTGTAAGGGTGTTCAGCACACTCCCTGAGTAAAGGGCTCTATTATAACTTGAACTTTATCTTGGAAGTAAGAACACTGTAATTTAAACATTTGTTCTCTTTTATTAATTTGAAATTTTTTAAAAAAGTATGACTGAATTGTCTGAATTGACAAAAATGTTCTAAAATTAGCAATGATGATGATTGTACATAGCTTTTTACTAAAAATCACTGCTTTGTACATTATAAGTGGGTGAATTATAAGGTGTGTGAAGTATTAAAAAAAACTCATACTATTAAATAAGTTTATGATTTTGTGTCAGGCTGCATTCAAACCATCCTGGGCCATATGCAGCCAACAGATAGCAAGTTGGACATCCCTGGCTTAAAACATTACTGCACTACTGTAGATTTTACATATACTGTACACTTAGCCTTCACTAAATTTATACATTTTTCTTCCTTACGTGGCTTAATGTAATGTTTTATTTTATAAAATTTTTAACATTCCACCCTTTTATGATGACACTAAGCTTAAAATACAAATACATTATACAGCTGTACAAAAGTATCTTCTTTTTTATATCCTTAGCCTATCAGGTTTTTTCTATTTTTAAATTTTTATTTTTCGATTTTAAGATTTTTTATGAAAAATGTAGACACACACATTAATGTATTCATATTAATGACATGTTATCCAGCTATTATCATATCAGCCTTGGATATGTTTCATTGTCCTGAACTACTAAAGGAAATTGGGAAAAATATATCAGAAAACAAAAGCTGGTTTACTGCAGCATGTATGAGGATAACTTTAGAAAATCTTACCCAAAAGTGTGTCCAGCATAAGGGCACCTCGGAGATTTTGCAGGGTTGATTAAGAATGACAATTTTCCTTAATTCAGCCATCAGCTCAGGTAAACAGAATCCTATCGTAAACTGTACTCAGAGAGTCTGGAGACATATACACTTTATCAGTTCAAGACCTTTGGATTTTTCTCAAGGATTTTTTCTAAATGAAAAGATCATAAAACAGTCCTTTTATTAATTTCATGTCATTACTTGCTTTAAAAAAACTGTATTCAGATATGAAGTACAAGAGGCTGGAAATGCAGAAAATAAAGAAATATCCTCTAAAACGCTAATGATTTTCCCCAATTCACGCCAAGATGGGAGTCAAGATTCTTTTTGTAGATCTCACATCAGACTATCAGGGGGACCTGGCAGCCTAAGGATGTCCCTTCACCTGAAAATTTGAGGTGACATGGGGCTGAAGCTCAGGTCTTTCCACTCTTGGGTGAAACTAGAACGTGACCCACCTCTTTTAAAACAAAAATGAATGGATTAATAAACTGTGGTATATGTATACCATGGAATATTATGCAGCTTTAAAAAAGATGGAGACTTTAACTCTTTTATATTTACATTGATGGAGCTGGAACACATTTACTTACTAAAGTATCTCAAGAACAGAAGAAAAAGTATCCAATGTACTCATTACTATTATGAAACCAATATACAATCACTCACATTTTCATATGAAAGATACAAAACTACAGCTCAGAATGAAGGAGGGAAGAGGAGTGGTTGGGTGGAGGGAGGGTAATCTGTAGTATCTCACCTATTGTGCATATTTCAAGGGTACATGTCAAATCTATTAAGAGTAGAGCATAAATGTCTTAACACAATAATTAAGTAAGTGAGGTGAAGGCTATGGTAACCAGTTTGACATATGCATTCCAAATTGTATATAAAATCAGCACATTGTACCCCATAAATGCATTAATGTACACACTTATGATTTAATAAAAAAAAAATGTTAACAGAAAAAAATTGAAAAAGTAAAAAAAAAAAGAATTAATAATAAGAAGAAAATAAAATCAAAAAGCCATGTGCTCCCACAGCCTCTTTCCCATTTTCTATTATAAGAAAATCCCTGACATGACTAGAACTTTTCTCTTCCTTCTTGTCCAAATAGATTTGGCTAAAGAAATTCCAGTTTGTAAAAGTTTACTGTACTAGTTGACATTCAGCTCTATGTTTACATTGTCAATGAATTTTGTAATTTTTTTCTTAAATAACTTTATTTCACTATAGGTAAATACCAATTAATACATCAGATGATTAATATAATGATCATTACAAAGATACTTTTTCCCTTTTCTTCTGAGTAAGGAAAAGAAAATGAATTTTATGAAGCTACTATATCACATTGCTTTTTAAACATAACATTTACCTTTCTAAGATAAATGATTACCTTAGTTGAACAAACAGAACGCCTTTCTTTTGTAAATTGACTTTTGCAAAATATTTAGCATCATTGACCAATCACATTTTAAAACTCTTTGTCTTGACCTTTTTTTTTTAATAATTTTATTAAATCATAATTGTGTACATTGGTGCAATCATAGGGCAGAATGTGCTTCATATACAATCAGAAATATTTTGATCGTACTGTTAGAGATAGCCTTCATGGCATTTTCTTGATCACTATATA
>CAUYON010131281.1:0-26197 GCA_963573935.1 Arctocebus calabarensis | reverse complement strand
CAGCTCACAGCAACCTCCAATTCCTGGGCTCAAGCGAGTCTCTTGCCTCTGCCTCCCAAGTCGCTGGGACTACAGGCGCCCTGCACAACGCCCGGCCATTTTTTGGTTGCAGCCGTCATTGTTGTTTGGCGGGCCCGGGGGCTGGATTTAAACCCGCCAACTCAGTTGTACGTGGCTGGAGCCTTAGCCCGTTGAGTGACAGGCGCCGAGCCGCCTCCTTTAAATTTATGACCACAAATATCACAGTCCCCTGTTCTGCTGAGCAATACTAGCAACTGTTTCCTCAGTTCTCTATCCTGCTTCCCTGGAGAAGAGACTGCTATAATTTGAATGTGTTCCCTAAAAGTTCCTGTATTGGAAACTTAATTGCCGCTGCAACAGTATTAGAGGTGATTAAGCAAAAAGGGCTCTGCCCTCATTAATGCCTTATGCCATTATCTCGGGAGTTGGCTAGTTGTCATGGGACTGAGTTCCTGATAAAAGCATGGTGTTGGCCTTTGTCTTTCCACCATGAAATGATAAAGAAGAGGCCACCCTCACCAGATGCCAGCACCACTCTCAGACTGTCCAGCTTACAGAACTGTAAACTAAATAAACTTCTATTCTCTATAAATTATCCCACCCATGGTACCCTGTTACAGCAGTATAGCTTTCCATCTCATCAAATTTCCACGCCCCTCCCCCTTGCTTCTTCCTCAGCTGTGGTTTATAAAGATTATGGGCCAGTCTGCCCTCTGCAGGCACAGCGATGCGCCTTTGCTCTGCTGAATTGTTTCACTCGTGGTACACACGCTGCCAAGGCAAGCGGACAGCTTTACTTTTATTTCAATGAGAAAACAGAAGAAATTAAAAATATCGAATCTATAACTTTACCTTATTCATCAAGTTTTTTCTTCTCTGCTAGATTTTGTTTATCTAGCAGAGATATACTGTGATGTCTTTGCAGAGGAGACTTTCCCTTGGGTCTATGACCCTGTCCTGTTGCTATACACATGTTCCACTTTGTATAAACTGCTCACCTCCACTCCTTTGCCTCCATGCATCCTCTCAATCCACCCTACTTTTGGTCCATTATGGCTCCACTGCAAATGCTTTTGTCAAGGTCTCCAGTGAAAGTCATCTTACTATGTCCAAGAGTCAGTGCTCAGTCTTCACGCTGCTTCACCCCTCAGATGATCTCTCCATCTTGAAACATTTTCATGTTTTGACTTTTAGATCAGCATGCAAGTCTGAGTGATTTAGTATAACTAACAGACCTAATGATCTTAGAACCTTCAACTATTTTTTTTTTTTTTTTTTTGAGACAGAGCCTCAAGTTGTCACCCTGGATAGAGTGCTGTGGCATCACAGCTCACAGCAACCTCAAATTCCTGGGCTCAAGTGAGCCTCCTGCCTCTGCCTCCCGAGTAGCTAGGACTACAGGCGCCCACCACAACGCCCAGCTATTTTTTTGTTGCAGTTTGGCCAGGGCTTGGTTTGAACCTGTCACCCTCAGTATATGGGGCTGGCACTGCCATCCTTCAACTATCCTTAATTGTGATTTGTGTTATTTAAAACATTTTCTAGGGGTGACGCCTGTGTCTCAAAGGAGTAGGGCGCCGGCCAGAGTTAGCAGGTTCAAACTCAGCCCTGGCTAAAAAAAAAAAGTTTTCTACAATTAGAATTTAATGCTATTCCCATAAAAGAGCTATACTATTTCAAGATCATAAAAGATTCATAAAATTAATATATTGATTTACATGCCTGGCTTTCGTTAGTATGTATCATAAGTTATAATGGTCAGAGAGATTAGGTGGCAATTGCCTCAGATATGGTTAAAGGGTATGTGATATTGAGATTATTGTTCTAGCGCTGGTTACTATACATGGCTTTCCAGTGGCTAGTCGCCTGCCTACATATCCAGCATAGATCATAGGGGTTGGCTACAAATACTTCCCATGATTATTTGTCAAGATACTGGAATGTGGGGCAGCACCTGTGGCTCAGTGGGTGGGCCAGCCCTATATACCGGATTCAAAAATGGCCCTGGCCAAACTGCAACAAAAAAATAGCCGGGCGTTGTAGCGGGCACCTGTAGTCCCAACTATTTGGGAGGCTGAGGCAAGAGAATGACCTAAGCCCAAGAATTTGAGGTTGCTGTGGGCTGTGTGACACCATGGTACTCTACCGAGGGTGATAAAGTGAGACTCTGTCTCTACCAAAAAAAAAAAAAGATACTGGAATGTGCACAAGAACAGCTGGGAAAACTGGACATGGGCTACTAAAGGAGGTTTCCCAGCTTTACTCATGTTGCTCCTGTCTAAATGCCATTCCTTACTTTATATACTTCTTATCATTAGGTTTCAGCTTGTGTCAGCGGTTTTACAGAAATCACCTCTGACCCCACCTTTGTGCCTTTCTTAATCCAGATCACTTAACTGCATAAGGACTAGCGAAAACTGTAATACTGATGACCAAATCTCATTATTTTAGCTTATTCTCTCTCTAATCTTCAAATATGTGAAAACAAGGCCTACACATATGATTGATGTAGAATAGATTATTATGGAGGTATTAAAATCATGAGGTAGAGTATCAACAAATGCATTGTTAGATGAAAAAGAACGATTACAAAACAGTACAGAGAGCATGGTCCTATATTGAAAAAGTGTATGAGTGTGTGAACAGGTTCTCACATACAAGTGTGCATGTAAATTTATATATTTAGTTGACTCTTGAAGGACAGGGGTTTGAACTGCTACAGTTTCTTCTGCCTCTGCCCAACTCCTCCTCCTCAGCCTACTTAATGAGAAGATGCCAGGGATGAAGACTTTTGTAATGATCCACTTTCATTTAATAAACAGTAAATCTATTTTCTCTTCCTTACTATTTTCACATTTTCTTTTCTCCTGCTTACTTTATTTTAAGAGCATAGTATATAAAACATGTGCCATATATAATATGGAATAATCGACTTATTCACAAGGCTTTTGGTCAAGAACAGGCTAGTAGTAGTTAACTTTGAGGGGAGTCAAAAGTAATACATGTGTAAACTAAAAACAAACGCTAAGCCTCCCAGCCAAATGAACAGAACTCCCTACCCCTACCCCGCTTGGCCAAGGGGAATCTCAGAGAAACCTGAAATACTGAGTTCTTGGCCATGATGAGAAGAGAGGTTGGACATGCCTTGTTACACCCTTTCTCTTTTGGAGTTTAGTCACAAAAGCTGACCAGCATTAATAGTAAAATAAGACTAATGAAACAGACTCTTTGTGGCAAAAAGATACCAAATTATAAGCAAGACTTAAGGCCATGCAAGGCAAGGATTAAGTAACGCCTTATGATCCATACAATCTACTTAAACAGGTCCTTTTTTTTTTTTTTTTTTTTTTTTTGTTGGCATGATATCACATGACAGATAATACTCTTCCAATCTTAACCTAAAGCATTCCTTTCTACAGTGTCCAAATTTTATACAGAAATTTTATACTCCTTTAAATAATGTCTAAAACTACCCATGACCTGCAAGCCTCCACTTCAAGATGTCCCATCATTTAAGGCCAAACCAACGTGTACATTCTGGATACTGATTTTATGTCTTTGCCTGTAATTCCTGCCTCTGAATTGTATAAAACCAAACTGTAATTTGACACTCTCAGGATCACTTAAGGCTTGATTTGTATTTTCCCCAGGCCACGGTCACTCATATTTGGTGCAAAATAAACCTCTTTAAAATATTTTTCAGGCTGGGCAAGGTGGCTCACACCTCTAATGCCAGCACTCTGGGAGGCCGAGGTGGGTAGATTACTTGAGCTCATAAGTTCAAGCACCTGAGCAACAGTGAGACCCCATCTCTACTAAAAATAGAAAAACTGAAGCAAGAGGACTGCTTGAACCCTACCCAGGGCAATAGCTTGAGACTCTCAAAAGTAAATAAATAAATAAATAAAATAAAATATTTTGCAGAGTTTGGTTTTTCCATTAACATGTCAATTTTCTTTTTCTTTTTTTTTTTTTTTTTTGAGACAGAGTCTCACTTTGTCACCTCCAGAAGAATGACAGGACATCATAGCTCACAGCAACCTCTAACTCTTGGGCTCAAGCAATTCTCTTGCCTCAGCCTCCTAAGTAGTTGGGACTATAGGTACCTGCCACAACGCCCAGATAGTTTTAGAGATGGGGTCTCACTCTAGCTCAAGATGGTCTCAAACTCGTCAGCTCAGATGATCCTCCCACCTCAGCCTCCCAAAGTGCTGGCATTACACCTCAACATGACAATTTTCAACTGCACAGGGCTGGCATCCCTTACCCCCACCCTTGTTGAAGGATCAACTATATAAATTTTTGTATATTGGACAATACATGAAAGAATATATTTTAAGGGCGGTGCCTGTGGCTCAATGGGCAGGGCACTGGCCCCGTATACAAAGGGTGGCGGATTCAAACCCGGCCCCAGCCAAACTTCAACAAAAAATAGCCAGGCGTTGTGGTGGGCGCCTGTAGTCTCAGCTACATGGGAGGCTGAGGCAAGAGAATCACCTAAGCCCAGGAGTTGGAGGTTGCTGTGAGCTGTGACACCCTGGCACTCTATCGAGGGTGATAAAGTAAAAAAACTCTGTCTCTTAACAACAACAACAAAAAGAATATATTTTAAAATAAGCATTTGTGGGCACGCCCATAGCTCAGTGGGTAGGGTGCCGGCCACATACAATGAGGCTGGCGGGTTTCAACCCGGTCTGGGCCAACTGCAACAACAACAACAAAATAGCTGGGCGTTGTGGTAGGCGCCTGTAGTCCTAGCTATTTGGATAAGAGAATTTCTTAAACCCAAGAGTTTGAGGTTGCTGTGAGCTGTGATACCATGGCACTGTACCAAGGGTGCCATAGTGAGACTCTTTCTCAAAAAATAAAATAAAATAAGCATTCATATTTCGACATTAGAATTTGGGGGAATTCTAGTTTTGCTCATTTTCTAATTTTTATCCATGTTCATGTAGCTTTGGAATAACTTAAAAAAAAATAAAAAAGAAAAGCATTTCAAACAGAAATGTTACTGACAACTGATGGTAGCAAGGAACATTTTCTGCAGTAAATCAGGTATTTCAAAACTACTAGAACCCCTAGAAATTCAAATTGTGAAAATGAAAAAAGTCATAATAGACTGACAATGTAATTTCTCAAACATTCTAGAACTTCCCACGTACTATTTGTCACCTAGTATCTCAAAATTTAGAACTATACATGTGGGGTGGTGCTCAGTGGGTAGAGCACTGGCCCCATATACCAAGGGCGGTGGATTCAAACCGGGCCCTAGCCAAACTGCAACAAAAAAATAGCCAGGTGTTGTGGCAGGCACCTGTAGTCCTAGCTACTTGGCAAGAGAATCGCCTAAGCCCAGGAGTTGGAAGTTGCTGTGAGCTATGTGACGCCACGGCATTCTATCGAGGGCAATAAAGTGAATATCTGTATATACAAAAAAAAAAAAAAAGAACTATAGATGTGTTTACTATTTATATAGCATATTAAAATTCCATTTTTATCTAAGGTTACTAGAGTTGAAGACAATTTCTATAATGCTTTTAGAAAATATTTTAACACATCAAAGATGTGTTAATTCTGAGACCCATGCTCAGAGAAAGGAATCTAAACTTTCCTCCTTCCCTGCCTTTCCAAAAAGTAAACTCTCAATGGCATAACTATTTGCACCAGAAGGGACAAATTGGGCCCTAAAAGGTACCCAGAGAACAAGAAGTTTCTATTGATGTTTATTTCACCTTATCTGCTCACCACTTGAGCAAACATGCAGTGAGCAATTCAATACAGAAGCAATTCCAGTAGAATAACTGAGTCCATTAACAAAAAAAGGAAATTACTGTAAAGATTAAGTGTTTCTTTAGCATCTGTGAAGAGTCATTGAAAGTAAACTTACCAAGGGTTCAAGTTAAAAAAGGCTCATTCTTTTTTAAAGCTGAGCCCAGTAACATGAATCTGGAAGGGTTTTGGAGAGAAGCTGTTAACCTGGGGTTGAAGCTGGGGGTGGGGAAGGGAGAGAGGGACAAAAAGAAATCAGATATGTTTTTTTACATATATGTAAAAATGATACCAAAATATTTTAAATGCTAAAAAGATAGATATTAAAATGTAAGGATACAGGTGTTAACAAAATAGAAATAGCTTTAACTGGATCAAATAACTCACTGACAATGAAATTTGAAAAGCTGGGAACAAGACAGTAACTTACGGCATCTACAGTGGTCCCCAGCCCATCATAATACATCACTCCCAGCTGGTACATGGCTTGGTGATCTTTCTTCTTGATTTCTTCAAACTGTTCTAATGCTTCTTCATACCATCCCTGTAAGCCCCCAGAAAACAATTATTTTTATTATAATCTTAAAATAATCCCAAACCAAGGCACCAAGAGGTTAATATTTATGTGTGTCCAAGGATATACAGCAAACAACCTAACTGTATTTGGCTCCTGCCCAGAGCTGAGAGACCAGTGTGCTACACCAGCTTCAGAGCGACAGCACATGATAAGCCCTCAAGAAATGTCCATTGCCACAATAAATGAAGGTGCCCTCACAAGCTTACAGAGGAAGTGGGAATAAGGTGAACAGCTTCCCAAATAGTTAATGGATGGTGAGGGATTGGGGACAGCCTGTCCCTCTTCAAATCTCCCCTTGAACTGAAACTACATTCTTGGAGTTGGGATGAGTTTGCAGAGTTCCCAGGCTTTCCCAGCAGACTGTGCTGCATCTGGAGGGCAAGTTCTTCCTCCTGCTGTGTCACAGAACTACCTTGGAGTACTACATCAGACTCAGTCTTCAATTGCTTTTAATATGAATATATTTTGCAAATTGCATTAAATATTTTGAGCAAAATATTAAAACTCATACCAAAATGACTCCATAAATGACGTTCATTAGAATGCCTTTTCTTGAAAGGTCAGCTAGTTTTGTAGGCTGGTAGTGTGCTGTGTGCTCCAAGGCCACAGCCATATCTATGTGATGTGACAGAATATATGGAATTTTTCTATAAGATCTAACAACAGAATTATAGGAAATGATAAATTACAGGAAACAAATAAAAAATGATACCTCTTCAAAATATAGTTGACCTCGTAGGAAATATGCGAACGCGTCCCCTCTTCTTATCCTTTCCTTCAAGAGCTGCAAGGCCTTCTCCACCAGATTAGCGTGGCTATAGTGATCTGATTTTAAAAAGGTAAAGACCAGCCTAAGCAACAGCGAGACCCTGTCTCTAAAAATAGCTGGGGGTTGTGGCGGGTGCATGTAGTCCCATCTACTCGGGAGGCTGAGGCAAGAGAATCACTTGGGCCCCAAAGTTAGAGGTTGCTGTGAGCTATGATACCATGGCTCTAACAAGGGCAGAAAAGTGAGACCATGTCTCAAAAAAAAAAAAAAAAAAAAAAAAGGTAAAGAGTTCCATTTACAATGTTAATTTTTTCTCTTGAAGAAAGAAATTACGTAAAATTCATCAAACATACTAGTTTCCTTCCTAATTTTCATCCCTAAAACTGAGTGCATGAGCTCAAGGAAAAAGTACTACCTGAGAAAATGCATCATCATGGTACCTGACACTGTGCCTGATATGTGTAATAAAGAATATTTCTTGGGTGGCGCTGGTGGCTCAAAGGAGTAGGGCACCAGCCCCATATACCGGAAGTGGTGGGTTCAAACCTGGCCCCGGCCAAAAACGGCAAAAAAAAAAAAAAGGATAGGTGTCCCAGCAGTGCAGTCTGTGTTCCTATATTGGTTTGTCTTTGGGCAAAGCTATCTTGTAGATGAGTTAAATTCTTAACAGGAGACTTAATTACAACTACTCTAACCAAATGAGCTAACCAAAATGAGCTAACTATCCCAAATAAAATTTTTTTAAAGTTTCTAGGAAAAAAAGGTAATTTTAAACGACAATTTCAAGTAAAACATTATTGTTCTCTTTAACAGGAATGACATCTAGCTTCTCTTTTCTAGAAGTATTTCCTGAAGTACTGAGAGTAAAATCAAGATCAGGATGTAATTATAAGATGACTGATGATCTGTACCAGATAAACTAGGTAGCAATTTTAGATTCTTGCAGGAAAAAGCTGGAAAAGCCTGTAAAAGTAACCACTTCCTTGAAATCAGTAAGACAGATATTCCTTATCTCGTTTGCTCTAGCATACATAAAGAATCTTGACGAAAATGTTTTCAGTGGAGGATTAAATGTTAGAATCTGTACCAGTCTTTTCCATATGCCATTGGGAGAGCCTTTGGTTCCTGGCAGCATGCTGAGATACAGAGGCACGAAAGGGGTTCTTAGGCAACTTTTCACTGGTCAACTTCATCCTGTTTCCACAATATGTATTCTGTAAACAAGAATAAAAAATAAGATGGCATTGAAATTTCTCCCTCCAGTAAAGTGCACAGAGACTCCATTACTACTTGATACTCACTAGGAAGAGCATCCTTCCCTTATTGTCTAGGGATAGACACCAAACCACAGCCCTAACATGAACATTCCTACCCAAGAAACCAGGACCCTCCATAGCAGCCTTTCCTGTCTGTTTCCACCACCTAAGATTAACCACGAGACCTCTTGGGGGCTCCTGGCTGGCTAAGTTCATACATTGCATGAGCATGTCACCCCACCCCCTCAACTGTGGCCATTTAGTGGGAGCTGGAAAAACTAATTAGAGATACAGTTCTTGTACACTGGTGCCTTCCTGTGGCCTTCTAATAGAAGTTCATCAGACTCAAGTGCAACCATTGTCTATTTTACCTGGAAATAGATTTTATTTCAGCTGTGCTGCTCAGTTTTATCTTCCTGTCTATATTGGACTGCCATGTTTCAGGATGGATAGTAGTTGAATGGTAAATCAGAGCCTTCATATAAAATGTACAGGCCACCTCATTTGAGATGGAGTCCAGGTTGGTCTAGGCTGATAGCAGGGAGACTCAGTTGCTGCTACGCTTTGTTTGTTAGTTCTTGGCATTCCGCTGGTACAGCATCTTTCCACCAATTAGAAACAAGCTTAGAGTAAAGGCCTCTGATTGGTGGTCAAGGGAAGAACTCAAGAGAGCTATAGTATGATTGGGCAGCTGCATTTATATAATTACATGATACTATTTTATGTTGTTTTATTTTTTAAGACAGAGCCTCAAGCTGTAGCCCTGGGTATAGAGCCATGGCATCACAGCTCACAGCAACCTCCAACTCCTGGGCTTAAGCGATTCTCTTGCCTCAGCCTCCCAAGTAGCTGGGACTACAGGTGCCCACTACAATACCTGGCTTTTTTTTTTTTTTTGGTTGTAGTTGTCATTGCTGTTTGCAGGCCCAGGCTGGATTTGAACCTGCCAGCTCTGGTGTATGTGGCTGGAGCCTTAGCTGTTTGAGCTATAGGTGCCAAGCCATGATAGTATTTTAGACAATGGATTGTTTCATTAAATGAGAATGTGATGCAGAAAAGGGAGATAAAGTCAGTAAATTTGAAAAAAAATCATTGAACTATGTTTGTGATTTTGGAATAGTCATTAAATATTCTTTTTTTTTTTTTTTTACAGTTTTTGGCCTGGGCTGGGTTTGAACCCGTCACCTCCGGTATATGGGGCCGGTGCCCTACTCACTGAGCCACAGGTGCTGCCCCATTTAATATTCTTAAGAGTTAAGTTCCTCATCTGTAGTTTGGACTGTAAGCAGTTTGTTATTAATTATATTTGCCGATACTTCTAATTGGCTCTTCTGGCACTTAGTAGTTGGCCTAATCCAATACTAAAATAATGTACTTAAGGATTTTTTTTTTTTTTTTAGACACAGCCTCAAGCTGTCACCCTGGATAGAGTGCTGTGGTATCACAGCTCAAAGCAACCTCCAATTCCTGGGCTCAAGCGAGTCTCCTGCCTCTACCTCCCAAGTAGCTGGGACTACAGGCGCCCGCCACAACACCCGGCCGTTTTTTGGTTGCAGCCGTCATTGTTTGGTGGGCCCGGGATGGATTCGAACCTGCCAGCTCAGATGTATGTGGCTGGCGCCTTAGCCTGTTGAGCCACAGGCGCCAAGCCAGGATTATTTTTTTTAATTGAAGTTCAACACTGAAGTTGCTGTCATAGTAAACAATGTTACTGGTGTCCATGAAAAGAAAGATAAACATCCCAAGCAAAACCTCAGTGCTGTTTATTGTTATTGTTCCTTTCGTTACTGTTGTCTAATGGTAGTTTAAAAAGTAGTGCTCCTATATTATCTGGAAGCCTAATCCATACACATATGATAGAAAATTAGAAATAAGAATATTATTACAGAGATCTCAAAACACCTTATGGATTCATACACTGGCTTTTTATTCTTTATTTTTTCTCCTTCTAGTTAGGCCCATTTATTTATTTATTTATTTAATTAAAAAAAATTTTTTTGAGACAGAGCCTCAAGCTGTCACCTTGGATAGAGTGCAGTGGCGTTACAGCTCATAGCAACCTCCAAATCCTGGGCTCAAGCGAGTCACCTGCCTCTGGCTCCCAAGTAGCTGGGACTACAGGCACCAGCCACAATGCCCGGCCAGTTTTTGGTTGCAGCCGTAATGTAATTGTTGTTTGGCGGGCCCAGGATGGACTCGAACCTGCCAGCTCAGATGTACATGTCTGGTGCCTTAGCCCGTTAAGCCATAGGCGCTGAGCCCCATTTGTTTATTTAAAACAAAGTGCTTTTCCCCATGCTTTTCCTTTTGGGTGTGAAAAATTTACAATAGTAGGCCCTGAAGTGAGAGGAAAAAAGTATAAAGAAAGACAGGATGTCTTTTATTACTAGATAAGCTAAGGTGAGCACTGGGTATGAGAACCTAGTAGCTTTTTAACTTATTTTTCTCCAATTTGCCATGTATTCTGAGAGCAAATAAAATAGGCTAATAAATACTGATATGTGAAAGAACAGGAAAGAAAAAAGACAAGGTGGTAAGATTCGTAATTCCTAGTATCTAGGACAAGGCCTAGCTTCCACAATGGATCAAATGATAAAACAATGTAGCAGTCTTCCACAGGACAAGACAAACAGAACACCACTTTCTTATCAATTCTCTCAATGTAAATGGCTTGAATTCCCTACTAAAGAGGCACAGACTGGCTGGATAGATAAAATTAAAATTTGCTCTCTTCAGGAAATACATCTAACCCCCAGGGACATATCAAGACTCAGAGTGAAGGGCAATAAAACAATATTTCAGGCAAACAGAAACCAAAGGAATGTGGGTGTCACACTCCTCTTTGCAGATCCAACTGGCTTTAAAACAGCAAAAGTAAAGAAAGATAAAAATGGACACTACATGTTGGTCAAGACAACAATAGGCAAGAAGATATTTCAATTCTAAACATTTATGTACCTAACATAAATGCTCCCAGATTTATAAAATAAACCCTATTGTGGTCTGAACAATACAGTAACAAACAACATCATAATAGCCAGGGACATCAATACCCACTGACAGAACTGGACAAATCCTCCAAGCAGAACCTAAAAAAATGAATGAAGGACTTAAAACAGGACTCTAGCACAACTGGACTTAACAGACATCTGCAGAACATTTCACCCCAAAACTACTGAATGTATGTTCTTCTCATCAGCTCAAAGATCATTCTCCAAGATTGATCACATCCTAGGACACAAATCAAGCCTCAAGAAATTATAAAAACAGAAATTATACCATGCATCTTTATGGACCACCAAAGAATAAAAGTAGAACTCAATGCCAACAGAAACACTTATCCTCAAAGTCATGAACTCTAAGCAGCCTATTGTTAAACAATAGCTGGATCAAAAAAGAGATAAAGGCTCAGTGCCTGTGGCTCACTGGGCTAAGGCACCAGTCGCGTACACCTGAGCTGGCAGGTTAGAATCCAGCCTGGGCCCGCCAAACAACAATGACGGCTGCAACCAAAAAATGGCCGGGCGTTGTGGTGGGCGCCTGTAGTCCCAGCTACTTGGGAGGCAGAGGCAGGAGATTCGCTTGATCCCAGGAATTGGAGGTTGCTGTGAACTGTGATGCCACAGCACTCTCTCCAGGGTGACAACTTGGGCCTCTATCTCAAAAAAAAAAAAAGAAAGAAGGAAATTACTGGATTCCTAAAATGAAATGACAATGAAGCCACACGCTATTAAAACCTGTGAGATACTGCAAAGGTAGTCCTAAGTTAGAAATTTATCACAATATGGCTCCGTGCCTGTAGCTCTGCAGCTAGGGCTCCAGCCACATACACCGGAGCTGCTGGGTTCCTGGGCCTACCAAACGATGACAATTACAACCAAAAATAGCTGGGTGATGTGGCGGTGCCTATAGTCCCAGATACTTGGGAGGCTGAGGAAAGAGAATCACTTAAACCCAAGAGTTTGAGGTTACTGTGAGCTGTGATGCCATGGCACTCTACTGAGGGTGCCATAGTGAGACTCTGTCTCAAAAAAAAAGAAAGAAATTTATCACATTAAATACCTACATCCAAAAATCAGAAATAGTGCAAATCAACAATCTAATGACTCATCTCAAGGAGCTGGAAAAGGAAGAGCAATCAAATCAGACCAGAACTACATGAAATTGAGAACAAAAGAACCATTCAGAAGGTTAGTGAAACAAAAAGCAGGTTCTTAGAAATGATAAACAAAATTGATAAGCCCTTGGCCAAATTAGCAACAGAAAAGCAAGCTCTCCGATAAACTCAGTCAGAAATGAAAAAAGAAATTACCACTGATACCACAGGGATTAAAAAAATCTTCACTGAATACTACAAAGATCTCTATATCCAGATACTTGAAAATGTAGAGGAAATGGACCAATTTCTGGGATCATACTATCTCCTTGGATTCAACCAAGATGAAAGGGAACTCTTGGACAGATCAATTCCAAGCTATAAAATCCAAACAATAAAAAAAAACTTCCAACAGAAAAAAGTCTCAGGACAGCACCTGTGGCTCAAAGGAGTAAGGTGACTGTCCCATATGCCGGAGGTGGCGGGTTCAAACTCAACCCCGGCCAAAAATTGCAAAAAAAAATAGATAGAAAAAAGTCTCCGACCAGTTTCACACCAGCACTCTACAAAACCTTCAAAGAAGAGCTCATACTTATATCGTAGAATCTATTCCAAAATATTGAGAAGTAAGGGATCCTTCCCTACTACTCCTATGAAGCAAATATCACCCTGATACTAAAACTGGAAAAGCACAAAACAACAACAAAAAAATTACAGACCAATAGCTTTAATGAATATTGATGCAAAAATACTCACTAAAATCTTAGCAAACAATGCAGCTACACATAAAAAATTATCCATCATGACTAAATGGGTTTTACCCTAGGGATGCGAGGCTGGTTAAACACATATAAATCTATGAATGTAATCCACCGCATAAACAGAAGTAAAAACAAGGACCATATGATTCTCTCAACTGATGCACAGAAAGCTCTTGACAAAATTCAGCATCCTCTTTTGCTAAGAATATTCAAGAACATAGGTATAGATGGGACATTTCTCAAACTGATAGAAGCCATCTATGACAAACGCATAGCCACCATCACATTGAATGGAGAAAAGTTGAAAGCATTCCTGCTTAGAACCAGAACCAGGCAACTATCTCCATTACTTATCAACACAGTGCTGAAAGTTTTAGCCAATGCAATCAGACAAGAGAAAGATACCCAGGGTATCCAAATGAGAGCAGAAGGAGGTTAAACTATCACTGTTCATAAATGATAGAATCCAATACTTAGAAAACCACAAGCACTCAGCCATGAGACTCCTCAAAGGAATCAAGAAATACAGCAACGTTTCAGGTTATAAATCAATGTACACAAATCAGTAGCCTTCAGGAACACTAACAACAGTCAAGCTGAGAATCAAATCAAAGATACAACACCTTTCACAGTAGCATCAAACAAAATACCTTGGAATGTATCTAACAAAGACTAAAGAATCTCTACAGAGAAAATTAGAAAATACTGAGAAAAGAGATCACAGAGGATGTTAACAGATGGAAATATATATCATATTCATGGCTTGGAAAAAAAAATCAATATTATCAAAAATGTCCATAGTACCCAAAACAATCTATAGATTTAATGCATTCCCCATTAAAATGCCAACATCTTACTTTGAAGATCTTGAAAAGGTAATTCTACATTTTGTATAGAACCAGGGAAAAAACCTGAATAGCCAACACAATTCTACAAAATAAGAATAATTCAGGAAGCATCACCATACCAGACTTAAGGTTATATAAGTCTATAATGATCAAAACAGCATAGTACTGGCATAAAAACAGAGACATAGCTCTATGGAACAGAACAGAGAATCCAGAGATGAAACTAGTCATTTGATCTTTGACAAAGCAAACAAAAGCATTCACTGGGGAAAACAATCCCTATTTACTAAATAGTGCAGGGAGAACTGGTTAGCCACATGTAAGAGAATGAAAGTGGACCTGAACCTCTCACCACTTACAAAAATTAACTGTTGGGTGGTGCCTGCGGCTCAGCGAGTAGGACGCCGGCCCCATATACCAAAGGTGGCGGGTTCAAACCCAGCATCAAAGGAACTGCAAAACAAAAAATAGCCGGGCGTTGTGGCAAGCACCTGTAGTCCCAGCTACTCGGGAGGCTGAGGCAAGAGAATCGCCTAAGCCCAGGAGTTGGAGGTTGCTGTGAGCTGTGTGACGCCACGGCACTCTACCCAGGGCAATAAAGTGAGACCCTGTCTCTATTAAAAAAATAAAAATAAAAATAACTCTTGATGGATAAAAGATCTAAATCTAAGACACGAAACTAAAAACACCAGAAATAGTATGGGAAAAACTCTTCATCTTATAGGCTTAGAGAAAGAATTTATGAAGAAGACTATACTGGCAATTGCCACAGCAACTAAAATAAATACATGGGACCCGATCAAGCAAAAAAGCTTTTGCACAGATAAGGAGACAATCCACAAGGCAAAAAGACAACCTTCAGAATGAGAGAAGATATTTGCATATTGCGAATCTAACAAAGGGCTAATTACCAGAAATCTACAATGAACTCATGCTTATCAACAAGAAAATAGCAAAAAAAAACATTAAAATCTTGTCTAGGCAAGATACACAAATAGAAACTTTTCTCATGAGGAAAGAAGTATGGAGATTATCCTGAAGGAACTAAAAGCAGACCTACCATTTGACTCTACAATCCCACTACCAGGCATTTACCCAAATGAATAAGACATTTTACCACAAGGACATTTACTCTCGAATGTTCATAGTAGCTCAGTTCACATCAGAAAGATGTGGAAACCACCCAGGTGCCCATCAACAGCACATGGATGGATTAATGAACTGGGGTACATATATACCATGGGATATACTATTAAGCCTTCAAAAAAGATGGAGTTGTTTTTTTTTTTTGAGACAGAGCCACAAGCTGTCAACCGGGGGAGAGTGCGGTGGCATCACAGCTCATAGCAACCTCCAATTCCTGGGCTCAAGCGAGTCTCTTGCCTCCACCTCCCCAGTGCTGGGACTACAGGCGCCGGCCACAACGCCCAGCCATTTTTTTTTTTTTGGCTGCAGCCATCATTGTTGTTTGGCGGCCCGTGCATTCGAACCCGCCAGCTCAGGTGTACGTGGCTAGCCCATTGAGCCACAGGCGCCAAGCCAAAGATGGAGGTTTTGCATCCTCTGTAACAACCAGCAAGGACTTGGAGAACATTCTCCTAAGTATCACAAGATTGGAATAAACAAGCACTGCATGCACTCAATACCAATTTGAAACTAGATTAACAACCACAGACCCAATCATGAGAAAAATCTCATCTGAGTTGTGGGGGGTGAGAGGAGGGGTTCAGTAGCTTCCCACCCAATGGGTACATTATGACACATTCCCTGGGTGTAGGCCGCATTACAACTCTGACTTTAACCTTTCATGTGTACATATATAACCTAATGGATTGTACACTCATATTAATTTGAAATTTAAAAACTTCCAAAAATAAAATGGTATCTCAACATACCATATACACTTATTTTTATAAGATAATTTGGACTTTATTTCATTATTTATTTGTTTATTTTGAGACAGAGTCTCAAGCTGTTGCCCTGGGTAGAGTGCCATAGTGTTATAGCTCACAGCAACTTCCAACTCTTGAGCTCAAGCAATCCTCTTGCCTTGGTTTTTCTATTTTTAGTAGAGATGGAATCTCACTTTTGCTCAGGCTGGTCTTGAACTCCTGAGCTCAAGCAATCCACCCACCTTGGCCTCCCAAAGAGCTAGGATTATAGGTGTGAGCCACTGCACCCAGCTACCATATACACTTTAAAACTGTAAAAATAGTATTCCAGTTTTAATAGACTTTACAGCTTTTGTATTAACCGGGATGGAAATGGAACACATTATTCTTAGTAAAGCATCACAAGAATGGAGAAACAAGAATCCTATGTACTCAATTCTAATATGAGGACAACTAATGACCTAGTATTTGGGGGGGGGGGGTGATAGGAGAAAGGGAAGAGTAGAGAGACACAACTGTAAGAGGGACTTTACCTAACAAATGCAATCAATGTAATCTGGATCAAAAACCTAAGTTACCCTGTAAAATACTACATCACAGGACCCCTCCTATTTTAAGAATTTTACCAGAGTCCCTGAGAGAACTATAAGAAACAATATTTACTAACCAACTAATGCCACTGGGAAAAATAACAAAAAAAAAAATTCAGAATGGGTGAATGATAGATATCCTGTTTATCACCCCCAGTCCATCCTCACCTCCAGATAACCAGGTATGGATTACACTGGACCTAAGCCTGCTGAAAAGGCCCCTACTTGGTGATCCTGTCCACACCAACAGCAGTGAAGGTGAATGGCATCCCTGCCTGGATACATCACTCTTGTGTAAAACCAGCCAGTGATGGGGTGTGGACCGTCCAACAACACCCAGAGCATCCTCACCGTCTTGCCCTGAAAAAAATGGACCCACAGCCCTGCCCCAGCCACATGCCAGGATGAACAGCACCAGGGGTAGGACTAATTACTGATTCTTTGGACTTTCTCACCTTCCTTCTTTAATCTTAGTTGTAAGACATGATAAAGGTTGTGATAAAGGTATCCAAAAGGTAACCCAAACTTGACTGTCAAAATTGTTTTATTGGTTTACTCTTATTATGAATATAAAAGAAAGCCTGAAGGTACTTGCATATATAATACCACCCAACATCAGATATGTGTTCCCCCAGTGGGCCAGCTGTTTGCTACAATCCTCCTGACCCCCAGAGCAAACTGAATTTGCTATGTGGTATATTGATATCCCTAGAAAGATAACTGGAGTTATAACAGAAGGAATAACCAAACAAATAAAAAAAAAATAATAACAATGTTGGAAATCTACCCAGACATGTGTCTTTTTATATTTTCAATAATAACCAGAAGTTTTCTATGTAGAAATACTATATATATCTGAAGAATTATTTCTATGTATTTCATATTTTGTGTTGTCATGTTCATTTTAATTCTCTAATTGTTAATGGTATACAATGGATATTTGTATAATTTGGATATTGAACTGAATAATGGTAAACATTTAAAAAATAAACTGTAAAAATATAGTTATTCTCCAATCTTTACATGTAGAACTAGAAGTGATTTAAGCAAGGGTCAACTGTAAAAGTTTAAGTTATCTTTTTTGTATATATCATGGCTGCATGTATTCCAGATTAGGCTTCTTTGGAGTATAAATTTCAAAATGCTCTCAAACAGTCTGAATTCTTTTTCCATTTTTAATAGTTGACTTATTCTCACCTGCTTTGAAAGCATTTTCTTACTGATTTTTTTTTTTTTTTTCTGTAGAGATAGGGTCATCTATGGCCATACCACCCTGAACGGGAGTCTCCTCTGTAGAAATAGGGTCTCACTACTTTCCCCAAGCTGGTTTCAAATCCTTGGACCAAACAATCCTCCCACCTCCAGTTCCCAAAAGTACTAGGATGACTGGTGTGATCTTGTCCAGCCAACTACATGTGCTTTTGAAAGTGGTGCTTTCTGATTTGATATAAAGAAGAAAAGGGACTTTAATAATATTGGTATGTATTCACCTCACAAATCTCTGACAACAGCAACTCTGCACTGCCATTCTTTATCATGGAAAGCTACTGTAAATAGTTCAAATATTAAAAATACAGAATATAAGCTCGATTCTATATATCCATTTAAGACACATTTATGTTCAAATATCCGTATGAACAAAACTGTTCAAAACTACGTCTTAGGTCACTCCTTAAAATTGCAAAATTACTTTATGGCTATTACAAAACAAATAATATACTAAAATTAAAACTAAAAGGCTACTTACTTTAGAGGGCAATAACTCTGTCTTGTAATAGCATAATAATAAACATACTTATTTTTCCGTCCTGTTCTCAAAAATATCACTAGCTGATAGAGAATTACTAAAGATTTTAGGGAAAAGAAGTTCGGAGAGAGCCAAAAAAAAAAAAACAGTATACACATTTTAAGGAAAAACCGGGTTAAAATTGTCATAATATATACGATTAACAAAAGATAGATACAAGTTATGTTGAGCAGAAGTCAAATGTGACTTGAAGAAGGCAATTTTAATAGTTTTTCCTTTGCTAAAATGTGCGTTTGGTGGGGGGCACTGTCTGTATACGTGGCTGGAGCTTTAGTTTTGACCTAATTTTAACGTGGAGAGACTGTTTAGGAAGAGTGGAGACTTTAGCGCTGACGCCAGGGACTACAACTTAAGTGCCATCACCTGCTCCCACGGCTGTACAAAAGGAGCGACTCCAGCCCAACAGTCTAGGAAGCCCCGGGAGAGCCGAGCCCGGCGGGAAAAGCCCGTGGTCCTCCGGAACCCCGAGACCCCGGGTCCCCACTTCGGCCGCCCCAGTTCCAGCAGCGCCTCCCTCCCAACCCCGACACCAAGTGTTCCCGCCCTGCACGACGGGACCCCTCGGGGCGCGGGCGTCCAACGCAGCGAGGCCCAGGTAGGGTCCGGGGGCGCCGTTCCCGCCATCAAGTTCGCGTCCCCCGGCTCGTGCTCGCCGGCTCTCCAACGCCCTGGCTCTTGCCTTTCGGTCCTAAACGCTGGTGGCCGCGGAAATAAGACAGCATGGGGGAGACTGTGAACGAGAGAGAAGGAAACCTCATTCCTGCCGAGGCCGGCGTCAACAGCGAGCACAACAGACAGTAGACCGCTTCCTGGTTACGTGAGTGCGGGCGGAGACCAGCCCCGCGACAGCCATTCACGCCATTCGGAGAGATTGAAGGGCGGGGCAGGACGCCCGAACCCAGCGCGCCACAGGAACTCACGCGGCGCGCGCGCGCTAAGGCTCGCCGGAAGTCCAGAGTCCCGCCCCTCAGCGGGCGTGCCTAGCCGCGCATCAGCTGACCAATCAGCTGGCGAGCCTGCGTGCCCGCCTCCTCCCCGCCTGCAAGAGAGTAGCACGCGCCAATGTGGTGAGTGCGCGGCGGCCGGAGTCTTGGGAGAGTCCCACCTGCTCCAGCAGCCTTTAAATTTTCCGGTACTCTTACCTGCTGTTCTGCAACCAGAGTCCCACCACTGTGTATTTCCAGACACTCTTGTCATCTGCTTTGGGCGAGAAATGCTGTTTCTTGATCACAACCTGGAGGTGAAACTCGGGCTTCTTGGGTCCTGGGGCTAACGCAGTCTTGGGAGCGCTGGGAGGGTGAGACCGAAGACAGTACTCCGCACTGCCTTGTCAAGCCTCCTTGGAGTTTGTTTTAGTTGGAGAAGGCGCTGATCTGTCTCTTCCCGCAGGTGGACGGTCTGCAGCATCTGCTGGAGATGGGGGCCTCCGTCAACGCACCCCTGGATTCCTGCCAGCAGTCGCCCGTTCACTTGGCCACCAGTGGCGGCCTTGTTTCCTTCTCTGGCAGCTGCAAACCACGCTGACCTCAACCAGCAGGTAACTAGGTAACTGATTGTTGCTGCCAGACACTCCCCTGCACACCAGATCCACACAAACACTTGTTACACGCCAGTTATAATCATGTCCACGGCAGCGATGACCAGTGGAAATAGAATGCTAGTGAGTACGTAATTTTTAGTTTTTTTAAATTTTAAATTTTTTTACTTTTCAAGTTTTTCTTAATAACTTGAGACCAATTTTTAATTTTTTAAATAGCCATAGCAATAAAGGAAAACATGAAATCTTAGTAATTTAACCCAATTTTTCCACAATATTATCATTTCAACATATAATCAATATCTAGCAATTATTGATGAGGTATTTTAGTAATTTAACCCAATTTATCCACAATATTATCATTTCAACATATAATCAATATCTAGCAATTATTGATAAGGTATTTTACATATTTCTGTGTGTGTCTTTACAGTCTGATGTGACAGCATATCCCAGTTCAGACAAGCAACTTTTCTTTTTCTTTTTTTTTTCCAGTTTTTGACCAGGGCTGAGTTTGAACCTGCCACCACCGATATATGGGGCCAGTGCCCTACTCCTTTGAGCCACACGCATCACCCAGACAACCCACTTTTCAAATGGGTTTTACCTGTAAGTGGCTATTGGCTGTCACACTGGACAGCACAGGCCTACAGTTATGTCAAAAGAAATGATTGTTACATTACCATAAGTCTCAGTATAGCAACTGAAATAATTTGAGGCATGCCCACAGACATGGTTTCCTAAAGAACTGTTATGGTAGTTTGCATCTTCTGTTGAATATTAAAGTAAGTGAACTTTAAATTGTAAACCTTTGACTTGTATAGAATTCTACTTTGCTTTCATTCACTTAAATTTTAATATGGATGTGGCTGCATATTTTTATTGATGAAAAATTTGAGATTGGACATATCTCAAATTACAGGCTCATGCCTGTAATCCCAGCACTCTGGGAGGCCAAGGCAAGTGGATAGCTTGAGCTCAAGACCAGCCTGAGCAAGAGTAAGACCCCATCTCTACTTTATTTTTATTTATTTATTTTGCACTTTTTGGCCAGGGCTGGGTTTGAACCTGCCACCTCCAGCATATGGGGCCAGCGCCCTACTCCTTTGAGCCACAGGCGCCACCCTATTTTTTTTTTTGAGACAGAGTCTCACTTTGTCACCCTCAGTAGAGTGCTATAATGTCACAGCTCACAGCAACCTCAAACTCTTTTGGGCTTAAGCGATTCTCTTGCCTCAGCCTCCCAAGTAGCTGGGACTACAGGCACCTGCCACAATGCCCAGCTATTTTTTTGCTGCAGTTGTCACTGATGTTTAGCTGGTCCTGGCCGGGTTCAAACCGGCCACCTTTGGTGCAGATGGTGCCATAACCACTGTGCTATGGGCGCCGCCCACATCTCTATTTAAAAAAAAAAAAATTGTACTAAAAGCACATAAAGGAACTTATCAAAAATAAATACCTTGAATTAAAAAAATCTAAGTCAGTAGAATGCAATTCTGACTGGCTTCCTCAAATAGACTATCCGCCAGTTTCCACAGAAAGTATTTTGGGGAGAGTCCCTAAAATGCATTGTGTCTTATTCTTAAGGATGTTTTGGGAGAAGCTCCACAAGGCAGCAAAAGTTGGAAGCCTGGAATGCCTTAGCCTGCTTGTAGCCAGAGATACTCAAATTGAGTGAGTATAAAATCAACAGCTTCAAATTTTATATTTTCTTGGATTAATCAGACTCTTGAAGCTGAATTGCTTTTAAACATAATACTTACCTAATTGATGATTTAGTTTGTTAATTTAAATGTTAATGTAGGTTGTTAGTGATAATTTAATAATATTTAATTTTAGCAAGTAAAAAAAGGGATTCTAAGCAATCAGATGTGCCATTCTATGCATTATGGCAGTATTCTACTTCAGTTTTGTTTTAGGTAAAATCATTCTGTGGAAGTTCTCATTGACTAATGTATTGAACAACAACATTCTTGTATTCATTAAAAAATGTAATGCCCACCCTATGCTAGCCAATGAAGATATAACAGTGAGAAAAATGAAGTTTCCCTATGTATCCTTTACTTCTTCTGTTCTGTAACCAACATTTCTATGGGCCCCAAATTTCTTAGCTAGAAAGATATAACAAGGACTAAATAATGGATTTTTAACTCATTTTTAAGTCATAATTTCAGTTTATGTAATAAGAATGGCAAACAGCAGAAGATCTTGCTTGGTCATATGGATTTCCAGAATGTGCTAACTTTCTTACAAGTAAATATATGCAGATGATTGCACCTATAGCTCAGCAGGCGCCTATAGCTCAGGGCGGCCACATATACGGGGCTGGCGGGGGCTGGCAGATTTGTACCGGCGGGACCCTGCCAAACAACGCTAACTACAACAACAACAAAAATAGCCAGGCATTGTGGCAGGCACCCGTAGTCCCAGCTACTTTGGAGGCTGAGGCAAGAGAATCACTTAAGCCCAAGAGTTTAAGGTTACTGTGAGCTGTGATGCCACAGCACTCTACCGAGGGCGACATAATAAGACTTTTGTCTCAAAAAGAAAAAATGTATATATCTGCAGATGATAAAATCAAGTGAACAATCCAACAGAGATCATCGTGTTCCAGTGCTTAGACAGAAATGAAGTTTTGGAAGTGTAGAATATGCAAGTGGAAAAAGGAAGTGCTGGTAAGTTCCTAAGCTGCTGCTTTCTCCCTCCCTCAAGGACCTTTCCTTTACCATTGAATTTATTGTTCCATTTAAATACTGACACTCTTATTTCTAGCATTATCATTAACATTTTAATACTAATTATAGTTACTACTAGATTCTAGAGACCAAAAATTGGCATGCATGGTGGAAGTTTGGGGAGAAAAATCTTTTTTTTAAGTGTTTAATTTTAACATTTTTTAAATTTTTTAAAAATAGATGCTGGTTATGGAAAAGTTTGAAGAATGCCTCCATTTCTGCAGATCCAAGCTACTGCTTCTGGCATACCATAGCCTATGTCTAAACTCCTTCTAAGAAGGAGGAAAATGTTCTTCCAACTGAAGATACCATTTAAGAATATATGTATTTACATGCCTGTAATGTTTTGGTTATATATGCTTTATCTTCTAAATTGTTAAAGGAATGTCTAAAGAATAAATTCTTTTGTGCAGTGTTTATAGCTTGTGGGAGATAAAACAGTTTAAACCATCAAACTACACCCAGGATTTAATATAAAATTAAACTTATTCTTTATTAAATTTACAATACCACTTTACTGCAGCCTTTGACTTCAGGACACTTTAAATAATATTTGGTCGCTGAGGAAGGCATAAATTATAGTAAGCATCTTTCTTCCAAAAGTCTGGGCCTTTCCATCCACACCAGCCCTGGAGATAGGAGAAGGGAAAGGAAAACTTTTTACAAAGTTACAAGACTGCCTGATGGAAATTACAACATGAGGCTCTGTCAGCACTTTCCAAGTTAATAATGTTTTACAATACTTTCTCCTAAAGATTTAGTACTGAGTTTTCATATGTAAGAATTAGCTGCCTATAAATTAAC
This sequence comes from Arctocebus calabarensis, assembly GCA_963573935.1. Classification (NCBI taxonomy): domain Eukaryota; kingdom Metazoa; phylum Chordata; class Mammalia; order Primates; family Lorisidae; genus Arctocebus; species Arctocebus calabarensis. The sequence goes on along the minus strand of CAUYON010131281.1, from coordinate 2,735 downwards.
TTAAATTTAGCATAAGGAAAAACAAATACACTTAAATATGTCTCAACTTGTTAGTCGGGCCTCCATAATGTCTAACAGCATACGACTTAGCTATTTTTTGGTTAATTCTAAAATTATGCAAGTATATATTCAACTTTTCTATTTTAAGACATTGATATACCTTGATAAATTTATTTATACAAAGCAGTAAAATCTTTAAAGCAACGGTTCTCAAAGTGGGTCGCCACCCCTTTGGGAGTCGAATGACCCTTTCACAAGGGTCACATAAGACCGTCCTGCATATCAATTGCATTGCATTGCAATTCGTAACACTAGGAAAATTACAGTTATGAGTAGCAATGAAAATTTTATGGTTGGGGGTCACCACAACACAAGGAACTGTATTAAAGGGTCACGGCATTAAGAAGGTTGAGAACCATTGCTTTATTTATTTATTTATTTTTTAATTTTATTTATTTTAGAGACAGAGTCTCAAGCTATTGCCCTGGGTAGAGTGCCATGGTATCATAGCTCATAGCAACCTCAAACTCTTAGGCTTAAGCGATTCTCTTGCCTCAGTCTCCCAAGTAGCTGGGACTACAGGCTAACCCGCCATAACACCCAGCTATTTTTTGGTTGTAGTTGTCATTGTTTGGCAGGCCGGGCTGGATTCGAACCCTCCAGCTCTGGTGTATGTGGCTGGCACCCTAGCCACTGAGCTACAGGTGCCGAGCCAGAACCACTGCTTTAAAGGATAATATTTATGAACTTTGTATTCTATTACTAAGTTTAATAACTGAGTTAAAAATATATATAACCTAAATTGTGTCTGTTACAAATTTACTTTGTTCCCTCTTGTCCTCACATACAGAGAGGCTCTCACTCACCGCATACTTAGCATTCTCATGCTAAGAATCATTGCCCTCAGCTACTTTCTTTCTGTCAACAGGCAGTTTGATAACCTCCACTTCTGGGTTCTCTGCCTTGGGTCAAAATTTGTGTTAAATGGATACTTACCTTTTCTAAAATAACCTGTAGGTCTTCAGCTCCTGTATAATGTGGATCTAGAATTAGAAATTTTATCTGCCCTGTTATCTCATTCCATGCAACACCTAGTATTGTGTGGGCCAAAACTCCTCCCCCTGTAGAAGAAATAGGAAATACAAAAGAGGACATAAACAAATCTCAACTGCCTATTCAATGTAAGTTTTAAAAGGCTGATTCCTTTGCCTATTTAGCTGATCTAAAACAGCATTAAATTGACTACCCTACACTATAAAAGACCACAATGTCAAATATATCTGCAAAGATAAAACTACATCTTTAATAGGTAAATGATACAATCTTATTTATATTTGTATAAAGTTTATATTCTTCTGTCAAATCCACAGAATTACTTGAACTGAACCCCACAGAGGGTCCACACTCCTCCCAGCAGAGCAGCAATCACTACTGTGGTGCCCTCTGAGCAGATGGACCACTCTGCCACTGCTCCGAGTGACACAGCCCATCCACTCATCATGTTTTTTCTGATACCTTCCTGACATCACACTAGTCTGAGCTTACCTCTGTCATCACAGGATAAGTTTCCTTCTTGGAAGTATGCATCTTTATATCAGTTAATCTAATCTTATTTTAAACACATAAAGTCCAGAGAGATTAAGTAATTTGCACAGTATCACACAGCCAGCCAAGGTCAGTGACAGTACCGTGACATGATTCTCAGTTTGGTGGTCGTTTCCTCTTTTTAATATTGTGCTTAGCTTTTTAAATGTTTTGAACATAGTTATCATTTCTTTTTTTAGCCTTTACTTCTGTTTATAAGAAACTTTTTTGTTCAAGCCACTTTGGAACTTTTTTTAAATACCCAGAGATTAGTATGTACAGTGTAAACGTTTTAAAATGTTGAAGACGAATAATTCTATGCAACATTAAGTATTTATATTAGCGATAAGTTTTACATACTTTCCTCCCTACCAAAAGTGCCCAAGATGTCCAAAACACCTCACCGATCATAACGGGCGTTCCTTCGCTTTGGAAATGATTAGCCAGTTCCCGTCCTTGAGAGGCCATTTCTGAGCCTTGGCTAGAAAGAAACCATTGTCCATCAGATGAACTACTTTCAACACTAAGGTCAAATCACGAGCGTGGGAGCCAATTTTTCCTTCTTGGTTTGTTATTTAATTGCACATGAACTTTATAGGCGCAATGTGTGTGTGTGTGTGTGTGTGTGTGTGTGTGTATGTATGTAGGTAAACAAAAATAAGTGGTAGGAAGCTGACTTAGCAATTTAAAGCAACATAAATTTCTCTTCTTCTGATGGCTAAAAAATAAAGCAACATAAACTCTGTAAATATTTAAGGCCACTAATACGCTAGGAAAGAAGCTAAAAGACCTTGGTTTTCTGCTCTGGCACTGCATAAACAAAGTCCCAAATTTTTTTTTTTTTGAGACAGAGTTTCAGCATGTTGCGCTGGGTAGAGTGCTGTGGTGTCACAGCTCACAGCAACCTTAAATTCTTGGGCTTAAGCCATTCTCTTGCCTCAGCCTCCCAAGTAGCTGGGACTACAGGTGCCCACCACAACACCTGGCTATTTTTTGGTTGTAGTTGTCATTGTTGTTTGGCAGGCCCGGGCTGGATTCAAACCCGCCAGCTCTGGTGTATGTGGCTGGTGCCCTAGCCACTAAGCTATAGGCACGGAGCCAAGGTCCCAGATTATTAACATAAGACTGAAACAGGTCACCTTAATGCTCAG